>JAECUM010095650.1:0-21221 GCA_016617855.1 Megalonaias nervosa | reverse complement strand
TCCACCCTTCAATTACATGTAGAAGTATCTTCGTCCTCTTTTTGGCTTGTAATGTAGAAGTCGGCTACTAAAGTCTCCTTCAAATTAACATTGCTATACACGTTGCTAAACATTGACAATAATTCCTTCATTGATGCTGTTGGACCGAATCTTATAGCAATCCATCCAACTTCTCCTCCCAATGAATGTTGAATGGTACGAAATACATGGTTCTGGTGATACTTTCCTTGTTGTAAACATGTAACTTCATATTGCCGTAAGTCATACGATGCTTAACTCTTTCTGTCTCCCGAAAACACAGATATCGTGAAGTGGGACCTTGATATAGGACCGCTGGCCATGGAAACCGTTGCAGTGGATGTAGTCGGCTCTTCCTTAACAGGATTTGCACCCAAAGAAGCGGCAAAGTATGTCATTCAGTTTGTGAAATCTTTAAGTGTGTCAGCATTAGGCTTGAACTTTACAGCCTTAGAAGCCCCTAGAAGGTTTTCAACTTCATCCGTGAACTCAAATTGAACACAAACAATTCGATCTAACTGTAAAATACACTTACTCTAATCCAGCATTTTGTTTTGTTCGTCATGATATAGTACTTGTAAAAGAAGTCTTTTTGGGTATAAAGAATTTGTATAAATGTAACTGGAGTAAATATACCACAAGGTTCGGTAATTCAAGAAGCAGTAGAGAAATAAGAATTATCTTTTTTCTTTCAATAGTGAATATTGCACTGTAGCATAAACATTATAATCATTGGAGTAGAAACTCTGGTAGAATATTTTGAACCAGAGATACATGCCACTTACTATTGGATGAGATACATGCCACTTACTATTGGATAATGCAGTTTTTAATAGGTAGAAATGACTTCCCAAGAAAAGTTTCATAGAAATGTACTAAGGACAAACAACCGAAAGGCGCAAAAATCAAACAAGTCCGAAAAGAAGTTCAGGAGTAAAATTAAATTGGAAAAAATATCTGATACCATGAATCACTATATTAACCGTAATGCCCAGTTAACTTTGTAACGAGTAATTTGATTTAGAAGTATGACCAGTCCCTTCTGAACTTCAAATGTGCACGTCAGATATAAATTCACAAAAATATCTCGCAATTTCAATTAGTTACAATTGTATATATAATAAATACAAATTAATTCAACTTACACTGATAAAAAAAAAAAATCTTACCTTACTCCATCAAAGTATCCTTTGTAAAGGTTAAATGCACAAACAATTATAAAGTGTCTTAATGGGTCAATGCACATAAGTATTAGTCTTTGTTAAATTTATGCAATACCCACATGTACAATGTAACTGACAAGCAGGACACTGAAGGGAATTACATCTGTCCTTTGTGTATCTGAATGCAGTTGATCCAGTCCTCCACTCATCATGCACATGTACACAACCTCGGCTTCAGCACAAAAAGTCATCCGGTGTGCACCAAATGTCATAGGACTAATCACGGGTTCATAGAAACAGGCAAATCAATCCAGTGGTTAAAAAATGGGTTTATCGTACATAAGGTTGAGCAGAATATGTAGCACCTTCAAACAAATCACTTAACTTTCGTCTCCATGCCTCCACAAAAATAAAAATCCTACTACCCAGAACACTTCAAAAAGTAAGCTATTAGATTGACTCTGATGTTTATCAAGAAGTATTGAATACATGAACAAAATATACTAACATTTTTCAAACTGACCTATTGGAAAGTTGCTTATTGCTTGTGCTATAATTGCAACAAAACAACATGCGCAGTAATCAGGATATCTTTTTTGACCGAAAGGAAAACTAAACAACCGTAACAGTTAAACCCGGTTCAAGGTTGCTTAACTGATTTCATTGTTGACAAATTAAAAAAAAAATCACAATAATTGCAGCTTGTGAGTTTATTGCAACTACAAATGAATATTGTATAAAATGAAAAATATTATCTAATTCTACCTCATTAAGACATGACTACTATATAGATGTTAAACTACCTGATCCTGCTACACACGTATGCAGTTTTATCTATATATCGCTCGACTAGACTGGCCAGACGATTTGCCCTACGATTTTATATTGTATAATATATCTTCGGACCCAGTTCTCTCGACAAAAAGTTACAACTATGTACTGGTCAGTATATTCAGTAGAACATCGGTGGGGAGTGGGTACACGAAAATTATTTAGACACAAGAAAAAGATTGGACAAACAAGTGTGAGAAATTCAAAATCGGAACATGCTGGGGACATGTATGCGACTCAGTTCTATTTATCATCAGGATAAACCAAATTGGGATAAGAAAGGATAAGATAAGTTACGATTTGCCAGACGCATGCCATAAGAAGCATTGACATGCTATTCCGTCACGACCAAGAATGCTAAATGCACGTACATCTCCACACTCAGTAGTCACGGAACTCTTGAAGAGAGAAATTGAAGCTCAGACTCAGTCCTCGAAAATCAGACGTGATTCTTGGAGGTTAACGACGGAATTAAAATTGTAGAAGCTAGCATAGGAACCAAAGTTAGGGTAATCCAGATTGTTTTGTTATTCTAACTTCATTCTAACCAAATTAAAGTCTGTGGCTTTGGAGCATTAACTTTGGTTTCTTACTCGAAAGGTTTTAATGATAATGGGCCAGATCTGTTTCTCTTGTAGACTTGTCCCAACTAAAGATTCTGATGAAAGGTCAAAATGATTAAATTAATTGAAATAGAAAACTGAATAAATATAATTTCTTGTGTCGTACTTATCAGAAGAGTTTCTTAAATCTGAACTCAGGCTAAAATCAATCCCAGAGTTATTTTGAAAGTTAGTAATTTGATACAGAATTTTATTAAGAATCGTAAACATTTCCAGATGTGGACGTTGGACCTAATGAAATATGTACAATTTGACTGACTTTGAGAGAATCTAAGTATGATTTCTAAATGAGATTTTGCATGATTTAATTTTGGGAATCGTCATGAATACGCGTCTCTCTTTTTCACTAATTATACGCTGTGTAACCAAGCTTACACTAGAAGGAAAAAAATCATTATGTTGTTGGCTCAATAGTGAGATACTAAATCTTAAAAAGCATTTATTGTCATAATCGTAATAGAGAAGCAAAAACAGTTAATCTGACAGGATTACACATGGTAAAGAGCTTAACTCCCTACAACCACCATTACTTTCTCTACTCCCAGGAAACCTGAAAGCTAAGAGTAGTCTTCACAGGTAAATAGAGTCTGAAGGCATATTTGGTTTAAAAGAGACTTTTGTGTCAAAGTAAGATTCTGGAAAGTAAATTAACAGTATGTAAACTTCATGTTGAGATAAATTTTATGCTTTACAATCGTTTTTCTTCTAACCATTTTTTCTTGATGAGTGTAGTGCTTTATAATCGATTCCTTTCTACCATTGTTTGACGACAAGTGTTATGCTTTACAATCGTTTCACAATTGTTTCTCGATGAGTGTTTTAATTTAAAATTGTTTAACTGTTGTTTTACGATGCGTATTATGTTTTACAATAGTTTTACCTTTGTTTTACGACAAGTGTTAAGCTTTTAATGACTTTTAATTGTTCATTTTCAAATTTGCAACAGATTTTGTATTTTCTTTTCAAACATCTTTGCTTGGACACTTGCTATGGCTACCTATTCATACTAAAGTTACTTTATTTTTTATGATGTAATTTTCTGAGTAAAACTTTACATGCAGTATAAAAAAGGTTGAGCGCGCACGACTACAAATTTTTGTCAAGGCAATCGTGTTCTTACCTTCAGATGTGAAGACTATGTATGTATTCAGCAAGCAGAAAATGAGTTGGTATTGAATTAAACTCGAATCAGATTCGGTTTTGCACATATTTTTCGGCGATAACCTTTATATATCTGTAATATGATAGAAAAAAAACAGTGACAGGCTCATGATGATCAGCACCAACTTCTCAGAAAGGTCTCACCTTAACAGAACACGAACTTAAGTCGCTCATAAGATAGCAATTCTGCACATTTGTAAATTTTTGCAGAAAAGCTGCACACAAACCACGCGCAATGCTAGCATCTTATTGATAAAATGTAATAGATTGCTCGCGTTATCATAGCAAAGAAGCACGAAGCGAGAGTTGACCCAATTTTATACCACGTGCTTGTTATCCGTATTTATTCCAGATAAGTGAAAAGTACAAACAACTTTACCTCTCATCACAAACTGTAAATGGAAAATGAAACTAGGCTAAATACGTCAGTTTAAAATCAACGTATAATCTTTACAAACCCAATATATTTTTTTTAAAAAAATAAACGGATATCAGGTACAATCCCAATAGATGAACTATGAGCGAATACAGCATGGTATGAAGGCGAATTATAAGTAATTTGCATTGATTTATTCATGATAGCGTATGTGCTTGGTGTTGTTACAGATTGAGTTTTTCTGCGAAATGTAAAACCAACTGCATTATGATTTCAGGCGATGGATCCATTTATAAAGTACGCGGGAGTGCAAACTTTGTCACTGGAAATTTTCTATCTGGTCACAAACACAAACAGCTGTAGCCATAAACATGCACGCCAACGTATTTGTCCAGAATTTTAGCATCACTTATTGGCATATCAAATATCAATCAACTAGATATAATAAAGTGAATGCACATTTCAAAGATATACTGGTACAGATAGGGTTTTGGTTATAGTACGCGTTATTCATCCTTGAAAAGGAGAAGAAAGTGTCATCAAGTTTCCGACATACAGTAATCCAACCACTCACCCCACCCACCCCCAAACAAAGCAATGAAAGAAAGGACAAACAGATCTTCAAATTTACGTACACATCTTTACCATTGTCTCTTAAATGAATCACGCATAAAACATGTTTAATGACATACATACATTCATACATACATACATACATACATACATACACACATACATACATACATACATACATACATACATACATACATATATATGTACTTGGAACATTAGATTATACTACTAACCTGGTGCTGTTTTGTATCCCCCTTATTTCCAGGAGAGATGTGAACAGTGGCAATTTTACAGTCACTTGCCACAAACATATGATGTAATAAAATTACCTGTTTTTAAGAATCTCTTGTTGTATCATAACCGCCGACTCCGCCCCTATCAGCGTGATCAACAATGTAAACAAACATTTGTCAGATAGAAGACGAAGAATGATCCAAAGTCTTAATATTGACAACGGTGTAGATGTCCATCCATGAAAACATGCAGTAATTGAATCCATATCTTAATACGAGGAGGATGTATCGCTTTTGGAGTTTAAGGAATATTATTATTCAACCATCATTGTAGGCTGGAACTCCACCTGATATTGTTCAGATGCCAAAAAAAATCATAACTATAAAAAGATAATAAAAGACAGTACTGGCACACTAACAATAAATGAATGTAGTGAATGACCCCACTCCCACGTTGTCATTTAAAGTAATATACTTGCAGTGAATTACATAACGGATTACATGACAACAAACACCATTTTGGCGGACCTATTAAAATAGAAAAACCTTGCACAGGGAACAATCCGGAAAAAAATCCTAGATTCGCCCATGCATTTAACATGATTTTCTTCATCGATTATTTTCCTTCTGCTTTGCTGTTTGTTCTCATGCTTGTTTGCTCCTGGATATATGAAGTTACCCATACGACTCTTTTATTTCAAGAATCGAATGGGAAGAAGAATTCTTTACTTTCTATCATTAGACTATTAAACTATGTGTGGACACAATTACAAACATGGTTGAATATTCGTGAGTTAACGCGTCTTACCATAGTCATTTAAAAATGTGACGATGTTTTCTGTAGCAGGTAAAGAATGGTACTGGGAAGACGCATCAAGGCAGGCAGGCACACTACAAGAATATATTAATGTACATTAACCGATGACAATGTTGTTTTATTGTTACGAATTTTATTGTTTCGTCAGCTATACCTTTCCGTGGACTAGACTCGCCTCGACATCATATACCTTCTAATTGGTGCGATGCAGCAAAACACCAAACCAAACCATCGAGAAATGGCAGTTTTTGCATTTCCGTTAAAACGTGAGTAGCCAGTCTACGTTTGAAAACATATAGATACAAGCATGACTGATGACAATTTCTAGCAAATTCAGCCATAAGACGACGGCATAGCGACAATGAGCGGCCGACAGACAGCAGACATAACAATATCTGCTGTGTCTATCTTTATGATTATCGTATCATCATTGGCCGAATCTCTGTATCCTAAATAAGAGCCATTTTTTAAAATAGTTTGCAATAGGACTCCCTAATTGCTCATATGAATTTAATGGTTAATCTTAACGGATTAATCCACCCACTTCTGTCTTTCTCTCATAGAGTCGCTAACAGGAAATCATGACCTTTTGTGTTTGTGGGGTTTTTTTTAATTTTTATTTTTAACGTAGCTTTAACAATTTTAATCACATCGCTACGACGTCTGTAGTGTGACAGTTTATATTGATGTTTAGCCCTGGGGCAACATTGCCGCAGACACGTAGCATGATGTCGCACCCAGTCACATTATCCTGACACCATGCCCACCAGTTCTAACATTAACCTCTTAATGCTGAACGCCAAGCGAGGCAGCTGCTAGTACCATTTTTTTATAGGTCTTTGGTATGTCTCAGTTGTGGTTCGAACCACTTAAGCCATCAGAGCGGTCCATACAGCAAGAAAGCATGAAGTTTGATCTTCATGTACACATTGATAACTCATGGTAAGGAGACGTGTTACATGTACTTTCTGTGTGTACAGTTCATCGCATAATCCAAGTCACTGTAAACAACAAACAACAGGCTTTAGTTATCACAGTGACACTAAGTTCAATTAACAGTGTCCTTGATTAGTAACCATCTTCCTTGTTCCTTGTTTCAAAACTGTATAGATAAGCAACCTAAAGGGGATAAATATAATTTTCCGGTCACGATAGGAACATGGGCGATCGCGGATAATTGGAAATAGATTTAAAATTTAAGCATACATTTCAAGTGTTAAAACCTGAGGGTCTTTAAATTGTCTCCATGACCTTGAACTTTGATCGTTTTACCATTAAATCAATAAGCCTCTTCTATATCTTAAATGCATGCCTGTCCCTACCGTTGGTTAAAGTATGTGGTCTTAAACTAAGGTTATAGTGCATTACATGTTTTCTTAATTCAGACTCAGAGACCTTGACCTTTGCCCTTTTCATGACCAAAATGAATAAGCTTCTGTCTAGCCCGACGTGTAGGTCAGGCACAAATTGTGGTGAAGGTACACGGTGGAGAACTGCAAAAGTTATGCAAAAACCATTATTTTTCTTTTAGTTACAATAATCTTGACCTTTGACCAACTCGATGGACTTTATCATTACACCAAGCTCAAAGTAAAACCAAAAGGTTGGTCCAGGTATGTGATATGAAACAAATCTTATTGTGTGGAAACCATTTTTCGTGTCAGAGTCACCTTTACATTGACTTTTTTACCTGTTAACTCCGAAATGTAAATCCTTATTCCTTACCTCAAGTGCAGGCCAAGCGCAAGGTTTGGTAGGTGTAACTAGTGGAGAGCTCAAGTTATTTGTGCGGAAACGAAATATTAATCGATAGACAACTTCAAAACAAAACACCTTTATGGCGTGCCTATCAAAATAAGATAAGCCCCAGAAGGGGAAACTGAGAACTCTTTCTGACCTGATCCGGATAGATCTTTCTTTTGTTTTCCAAGCCAGATTATCTCTTTTAAACGCTTTACGAATTTCACATGCAAAGTAAAACTTTATTTTCATAATTTGTCCCCCCCCTCTCTCTCTCTCTCTCTCTCTCTCTCAAAAATGCGAAAACGAACATCAGAAATATACTCTGAAAACAAAGTATATCTTAGTACTTTGTCCTACCGCGATACTCAGAGGAGTATCAGCGAAAAACTGGGTAATACGCTGATACAAAGTATCTTGGCCTCCCATGATTCAGCAAACGATGACAGTCACGCGCAGTTTAATGACCGATACTGGTACAGAAATTCAAGATGGCGGAATACAAATATGTTTTGGCAATAAAGAAATAGCGTTAAATCAGTTATTTCCAGCTGTGTCGCCATTGGCTGTTTCGTTGTATTATTCAAAACTATTTCAGTTAAAGTACTGAATGTTTGTTTGAAATGTCACCCTGCAGTTGTGTCATTTACAGCCACTTTGTATGAAGTGGGGTGGAGGGGGGGGGCGGTAGACAGCGAGAGACTACACGATTGTACGGTTGTACTTTAATTGTGTCAGATATGTTTTATTTAAATTGAATTTTTATTGACTGTGTTAACTTAACCATCAATTTACATTAAATTTCGACGTTTTTAAATATAATTTTCCAATATACCGACTTTCCTGTCATACAGCATACTTGTATAATGAATTAATGGAACATATAATGCGGTCGGGGTGGGTGGGGTTAGGTTGGTCATGCAATTGATACCTATTTATGCAGTGCAATTTTTGGAGCTTTACATTTTGTCATTTTTCTTTATCTTTGTTAAGAAAAAAATCCTAGTTACGATGTGATAGTCAGGACTAGGTATCTGGAGAGGTCATGATTTGTGTCAGTACTACATGAAATACATGTTTAGAGAATAGATCTATATCTTAAATCACTGATTCGTTATGGCACAGAAATTTGTAGATTTGTATAGCAATTAACTAAGTAATGTTAATATGAAAAAAACGTGCTTAGCTGTAAGGTAGATGCTAGGTTTACCTGGTTGCTGACTTAGGGTTGGCTATGACCTATTAGAACGGCTGCTTCAAGTGTGACAATACAAAAGCATATCACAATACAATTCATGCAACTCTGACAATTTTGAAAGACCTGCAACTAGAGTAGTAATTATAATGGAGGTTTCTGGCTCAGTAACCCTAAAAATCGGTCAAACAAATACAAAGTCGCCATTTTGCCGCCACCCCCGAGGACACCACCGCTGGTCATACCTGACCAAGTGGGAATCTTCCTGGTGACAAACTTTATGGAGACTTACGCAAATGTATTTGTTTGGATGATTTTTAGGGTTACTCAGCCAGAAACACCCTTTATAACTACTACTGTAACGATATCATCGGATTTTTTTTTGTTAGATTATTTTTAAAGTTTTAGATAATATTTATATTTGATATCTGATTCATATTTGATACGAATTTTATCTTAAACAATACAATAAGAAAATGGAACTTCCTGATACGTCTATACCAAATGTTGGTTTTTAATCTGACAAATAGATTTTTTAGAAGATTTAAATCAATGAACCAAGCATCAACATATACCAAAATAAGTCCGAAGTTGATTAGTGATTGTATCAAAGAAACCAAGTGTTGCCGATCTAATAAATATGAATCGACATGGTTGTTTATTGAGGCCGTTGATATAAAAATAAAAGGTTGGACTGACGATCCAATGTTATACATCGACGAAATGATTGATATTTTTATTAAATCTGATTGATTATTTTTATCATTAGATAAAAGCTCTGATTGATATTTTAAAGTTTAGATAAAATTTAAGTAACCTTGTCGAGTTCAGCTTGACTGTTGCTGACACATTCTACGTGATATTTTTTTGATAACGATTTTCATACTTGCCTGTTCTCATTGGTAAGATATCAGTTAACGTGCTGTCTATGATACGGAATTCACGTATTAAATCGTCCATATCGTATTTAACGCCACGCAAATAAGATCGTAATTGATCAAGCAACGTTTTATAAGTTATACTTGCGGTTTTACACGTACTTTTTTGTCTCAGATCGATTTGAGACAAAAAAGTGCGTGTAAAACCGCAAGTATAACTTATAAAAAGTTGCTTGATTAATTACGATCTTTTTTGCATGCGGTTGTAAGAGAAACACCCACGCCGGATATTATCAAAAAGAACCCATTTAATGCTGCTCCGCTTGTGATGATACCAGATGTGGTCAGTGCCAACGGAATGTACGAAATTACTCGTAAGATTTTAGTGTAATATTTGTAACATCGTTTTACACACCAGAGTTTCTTGTGGTAGTATTTGTAATATTGCATTAACGCATCAAGTTCGGTTTTGCGGAATGTCGTCTAAAACATGATTGAAGTCTATGATTTGCTTTTTCATTTTATCTTTTCATGATAGAGTAAAAGTTGTTGTGCCAACAACTGAATCAAGTAACTTACGAAACTTGTCGTTGGCAAGATCAACAAGAAAATTTCTGTATTTGTCATATACATCAGATGAAATATCTTTGTATCGTTCATCTGTTAAAACTTCACTTTTCCTTACCCACTTGTACGAATTAAATTTATTTTTTTACAAATGTTACATCATTGACAAGATCAGCATAATCTTTTTCAGTTTTATCCCTAAATCCCATTGTTAAACTTATTTCGTCCATGCTAAGATTTTCGAGTGTGAGATGTTTTCTGATAATTGCAAACGCGGTCACAAAATTTGGCAACATTACTCGCTTGACGATATTTTTTGAGATAATGATACCTAATGGAACACCAAGTTTTTCTCGTAATATTTTATACTCGTTTGTAAATATTTTTTTTCGATTTCATCGTAATAATTTCTAATTGACAATTCTCTAGAACGTTTAATCGTTGGTAATGGAATATCGTCTGGAATATCGTAGTATGTTTTGATAAAATCATGAACTTTAAGGTCATCAATTTCATTAAAAAAGATTTATTTTCTTAGTGTCGCTGTAACCATCAATCAGCAAATCATGTTCCTCAATTACTTTTAATGATTTGTTGACAATACCCAGATCAAAAGTAACCTCATCGTCAAGGAGAGGTAATATCGCATTAGCGTTCGCTCTAAAAATTCGCTCAGCATCTACCCGATCATCTACAACTTAAGTGGAGTTTTTTTTTTATGAGAATAATCCGTACCAAATTCAAGAAATATCTGAAGTTTGTTAAATTTTTTGTTTAGATTAGGATTTTTTGATAATTTATTTCTTCTTGTCTTATTTGCCAAATCATTGAGTTCTCTGTGTACTCGTTTTATTCGATTTTCTTCAGTTTTTTTCCTCCATGCGCTCGCTCTTTTATCAGATTTGATTTAATGATTAAATCCATATTTTCTTTCCTGAGTTCGATCAATATTTTTTTCATTAAATCTTCTATATTTTCTGTTCTTCGCGACAATCATCAGATGACAATATTTGCTCATTAAATCAAAATCTTTGATAGCTTTTTTGAGTTGTGGAGCTCACATTCCAAGCACACGAAGAAAATTATCTGTAATCGCTGGTAGATCAGTTATTTTGAACGGGTTTGATAAATCAAATAACTTTTTCATCTCTTTTATTTGGTTTTAGCGTTTGCTTGTGCTATTTGATCATCAGTTAAATCACTGAGATTTCTAACACCTACAAAATTCTTGCTTTTACAAATATTATCATAAAATTCTGTTGCTACAGTTACAATTGGTGGGTCTGTCGTTGTGTCTGACATTTTATTTTACATTGTCCAATTAAATTTTACAGCCAACAATTAAATTTGATCGCCGAGTGTATCTATTTGGAATGCGGTTAGACCAGGATATGGACTTTCCGCAGCGACAATGAATAATCGAAAATACTTATATTTATTTACAGTGTTAGCGGTTGGAATTGTAAAGAAAGTGGTTGCGCCAACGTAAGTGTTAGCTGTACTATACAAAGATGTACTCCAGATTACGTTGTTGTTAGATCTTTCTAACCGCCAGTTATAAATTCTACCAACGTCAGAATTTAATCGACCTCGCAAATGAAATTGCCAAATAGATACCGCAACAGGACATTTAATTTTAATCCAAAAATTTGATATTTCACCGATGGTTGTCCAGTCTTGACCACCAACAACAACAAAACTAAAAAAAAAGAAAAAGCATGATTTGAATTATTGTCGGTATACTGCTTTGACGCGCTTGCGAAAAATCCAACTCGATATCAGATGCTTCGACAAGTGTTGGAATATACCAAACATTGTTTTAGTTCGTTTTACTCCACCACCTGAAACCAAGTCAAAATAAAATTTATTTGTCAGGTCAGCGGGATTAACCGGAGAATAATTTGTTGTTATTTTCTTTGCAACCATGTTAATATGACCTGATATTACATCTCCGGTTTTCTTAACATACGCGGCATCAACTTCAGCAGATACAGCTGTGATGGCCGAAGTTTTACTGTCAACATACTTTTTATTTGTTAAGTTTGTTGGATTAACTGGAACATATGATGACCTTATCTTGTTAACGCCCATATCCAGCGTGCCAGACATTGTGTCGCCGTTTAGTTTGACGAAATTGCTTTTGACAAATTTAACGTTAGTCAACCAATTGTCGTTGGTCAACGTTGTATTGTCAAGTTGTAACTTACCGTCCATATCAATCGCACCTGTCATTGATCCACCAGACAAATGCAAATACGGTGTTAGTGCTCCTTTCAACTGAGCATAACTTATTGCATCAGCGTCCGCAACTGAAGGTGAGTTTATTGATAATCCAGTTACTTTTGCGTTATTGCTCATTACCAAGTTACCAGTCATTGTATCTCCGACTTTCTTTACCGATGAATTATAGACTGACTTCAGTTAATTATAACTTGCTGCTTGACTTGTGTTTACATTTGCTGGTGGAAAATCTTGTTCAAGTCTGATAATCTTTATACCTGACATATTAATGTTGATGGTAATAGTACCGCCAGTCGTTGACAATTTAATATCATCAACATATTTTAACTGTAACCTGCTTACGGCTTGACTTAGGTTTAACGTTGCAGGTGGATATGCAGTTTCTAAATTTAGGATTTTTGACCTGACATATTAATGTTACCACTCATTGTTCCGCCTGTCTTAGCCAGTTTGTTATCGTCAACGTTTTACAACTGAGCATAACTTACTGTTTGTGTCTGATTCATATTTACTAGTGGATATGCTGTTTCAAGACCCAGCATTTGCTGGTTTGACATCGACAAATTGCCGGTCATTGTATCACCGGATTTCTTAAGATATGCTTATTAATCAACTGTTCGTTTGTTACGGTATCGGAAGATACTGATCCAGTTAATGCTGTTCCAAATTTCGTGTAATAACTCATTGTTTATTATTTTACCGTGCATAAAATTTGTCTGACGGATTAATACAAAAACAAAGATGTCAATCTTCAACTTTGATACTTAGCAATTAGTCAAACACAAACACAACAATGAACTGCCAGATTGTCATTACTTGATAGTTGGTCTAAAAGGATCTGGCAAAACAAACTTGTTAATGAATTTACTGCTCAACGACGGATTTAATTACGATCGGGTATACATTTACACGATTAATCCGCAGCAGGATAAATATGAATTGGTAAACGATTACAATGAAACACTGCGCGATGAATTTGGATCCGGCGGAGATATATTTTTGATAAGACAACCAGAAGATCTTATTCCGATAAACGATCTTGGTTCCGATGAACAGAAAATAATTGTATTTGACGATATTCCGCTTAAGAACAGCGAGATGAATAAAGTACGATCTTATTTTTCGTTGCCGCGTAATCATAAATGTAATGCAGTTTATCTCGCGCAGGGTTTTTATAACATTGACAGATTTATTAGGCGAAATCCGGGTTGTTTTATTTTATATCCGGCACTGGACAATGTTGATGTGCGGAATATCGCAAACGAGCAATGTGGAGATGTCACCAAATATAAATTTATTGAGCTTTATCACGAGGCAACCACAGACAAATATAACTTTTTCTTGTTTGATAAACTTGCACTAGATCCAGAGAAAATGTTTCGCTGTTTTATTGACAGATACCTCTAACAATTTTATCAGTCGATGTTAAATAAAAATGGGCCAGTCAAAGATTGATTTACTAAAGAAATTTGCTGCGACGAGAACTGCGTTAAAGGGGAAAGTTAAACAAGAACGTCAGGGGCAAGTGGCCGCAGCTGAGGACACAGCTAAACTTTTTAACCAATTACCGAAGCCGCATTAGGCAAACAACCTGATTCATCAACGTTATCCGCCAATGAATTTAAAAAATTATCAGAAAAAAGGTTTGCTGTGTTTCCTAGGAGAGAAATCTAAAGAAGAAACAAGAAAAATTGCTGAAACGCTTGTCGAAAATATTGCTGATCCTGTTGCACGGCAGACTGAACTGAACAGGTTAATTAATAATCCGGTTGTGTTACAACAAGAACCAGCAAGGGTGACAAATAATCCTGATCAATTGCGAAGATTAATTTCTAAGTTGTCAAAACGAACAGAAGAATTATCGAGAGAGAAAAAAAAAAATAAAAAAAAAATAAAAAAAAAAAAAATTTCTGAAATTGCGATTAAAACAATGCCGGTTGAGGAACAAATATGTTTTAACCGAAAAAAAATGCACGGGATAGTACATATGAATCAGAATATTTAATTTTGTTACCAAATACAATATCACGGATATCAGCAGTATTCGAATGTAGTCTGCGGAAAAATATCCAAAACTTATTGATACTTTGCGAACAGTTATTAAGGATGGTGGTATAGCTGACAAAAAATTCAAAAAGCCACAAGCACAAATGAATGTTTACTGGCGTATCAGGTAATAAGAGAATGTATCATCGCAATGGTAATGCATGATACAGCGAGACAATATCGATTAAGAAAACAAAGCTTATTCAGCAAGTTGGCCTTTGAAAAGAGTTTTTGATAAATACGATGGTGAACGTGATAAATCTTTGCCAGTAGAAACTGCTGGATCTGGTGTCAGAGTATTTACATCAACCGCGGAAATGGCTGACCGACTGATGTTGCTGATATCGTCGAAAGAAGCTGGAAATACAAGCACGGAAATCGACAACGAAATCATAGATATACTTGATCATCTTCTCGCAAACGGATCATTGACCTCAAGCGAATATGAGATTTTACATAACGATTTACTGTAACAGTGAAAATAAAAGATGAAGTCAACAACGTTGTTACTTGATTCATCTCAATCAACCTCGAAGAGCGCAAACTTTTCTGTCAATTATAATCAGCCAATTCAACTTGATCAAGGTTGACAACACGAAACTGGATTAATTTCTACAACAGCAAGGCAGTCCATGGCTAATGTTAAAACATGTATCAATGATGATTTTATGACCTCGTTCAAGATACCACAAGGCGCATACAACGTCACTATCTCAACAAGACAATAAACGAGTTAATTACCAAGAACGGAGGCTTCGCTGACAATTTTGAGTTGACGCCGAACTACAATACGTTACGTGCCAGAATCACGTTAAAAATAATTTGTTAATTGATATTTCGTCGGCGACCAGCATTGTGTCAGTGCTAGGTTTTAACAATCAACAATACGGCTCAGTTGTCGCACAAACTATATGGTAAGACGGTGATGTCCCGGTTACCATAACGCATGTAAATACAATCCTGATAAATTGTTCTATCGCATCAGGATCTTATTCTGTACATGGTAGCTGCAGACAAACAATTTATACCTTTTCGCCAGACGTTCCGCCAGGTTCGTTAATGCAAGTTAATCAGCGTCAGATAATATACTATCCCATCAATCTTGAAAATCACATATCAGCTATAAATATGCGACTGACAGATCAATCTGGGCGGCAACTTGATCTTAACAATGAAATAGTCATCTACTATTTGCATTTGAGATCGATCCAGTGAACAAAGTTCACCAAAAACGAATTTTGAAAGACGTTTAACAATAACAAGATGAAATAAAGAAAAATTCATCGAAGGAAGATCGTAGAGGATATTTTGGAAATATATTTACCACGATTGTCGAAAATATACCCGGAATCGCAAATAAAATTGCACCTATTGCGTTAGACGTGTCAAAAGCATTTGCGACCGGTGAAGCTTCTGCGGCAGGTACTTCGGTGGGTCAAAAGATCATAGAGAAAATAAAAGGAAAACCTACCATACAAGATATTGCACAAGTAATTTCAACTATCGCACTAACAGCAGATACAACACAGGCAATGGTCGCGACAACTAAAAAACTGTTGTCGCCACTGGGTGAACAAATTATACGAAAATTAGCATCGTCAACTAGACAACAAACAGACATTGTCGCGTTTTAAATTTTGTCAAGCGATCACAAATAAAATAATGTCTGTGAAAGATTATCTTGATCTTAAAGAAGAACATAGCATTGACGACTCAACAACAGAATTTGAGTACGTTGAGTATCTTGACGAAAATTCCAATGATATGGACACACTCGGTACTCACACGTTTAATACGCGAGACGAGGATATGCTTCTGTTGCCACACAAAGCATTTCTTGCAGTACAAGGACAAGTTATTACAACAGATGTACATCCGGTTGCAATCGGCGCTGATGTCCAAGGCACACTGGTGAACAACGGTAGGAGTTTATTTAAAAGCGCAAGATATCAACTTGCTAATCAAACCGTGGAAAATATTTCATTGCATATTCCTATTGCGAACACCATACTTATTACTGTATCTTTTAGCGACGATCACTCAAGATCTGTCACGACAAATATGTTCTGATTTAAGGACACCGGATTGGGCACCCCGGGCGCAACTGAAATATTAAGAACAACTATCGCACCAGTTGCTGGTGCTGATGATGGCGCAACTTGAGCAAATATATTTTAACGCGTTTCTTGCTTCGCTTCACGCACAATACGGAACAGCACCTGAAGCTAACGTTGTAGAGGGTAATGTTAGAACAGCGCTGATAAATCTTTGTAATGCAATTGGAATTGATGCACAAAAAGTCCAATCTATTATACAAATTGTTTCTACTCGAGCGTATAGTGAGGGCTATGTCAAGCGAAGATCGCTTACAAATGCGTCATGACGAGTTACAATGATGCTGCCGTTAAGCACAATCTTTGGATTTTGTCGTGATTACAATAAAGTATTTCGAGGAGTCAATCTTACACTTGTTCTCGATCGAGCTGATAATAATTCAACGTTGATGCGAACAAATCTTGTTTCAGATTTTCGATTTATTATTAGAAAACTCGCACTGTGGATGCCACGAATTGTTCCCTCAATCGCAAAGTCGATCGAACTTGAGACTATGTTGACTGCGTACAAGAAAGAGATTTATTTCACGCAAAACAAAATTCATCGAACAGAAGGACCACCATCTGCAGATAGCACATGGCGGATAACAACAACGCCAAGTGTTCAACTTCCGACGCACGTGTTTATTGTGTTTCAACGTCTTATTGTGTTTCAACGTCAAAATCGACGTACATCTTAAGATCAAAACAGTTGGTTTTTGACAATCGTGAAGTCAGGAGAATCATCCTCATCCAGTGTTTGATCTTTACGAAGCTAATGATCAAGGTTTGATAAGATATATCAGAACGAAAACTTTTACTGGCAAGGATTAATTGGAACAAAATATAAGATCGGAATTGATGGACTGCATGATGATCTCGCCATGGAACTTCACAAACCTGAAAAAAGAAAAGAAGTTTACCCGACGTAAAGTTGTTGCAAATGCCGTTGATGACATTTGGGCGAGAGATTTAGTAGATGTGGGCAATATTGCCAGCGACAACGATAACAACGGATACTTGTTTAACGTGATTGATGTGTTTAGTAAATACGCGTTTAGTGTACCTGTTCTCAATAAAGAGGTACGTCAATAACAGACGCATTAAAAAATCATCGTCGGCAGTGAGCGACGACCAAATAAAATAATGGACTGACCATGGCGCTGAGTATTTTAATAAAAAGTTTGAACGGTTTCTGGCGCAGAATAACATAAAAAAAATATGTTCCTGGAAATGAGGGCTAGAGCGTCATCGTAGAACGATTTAATCGTACGTTACTCGAGCGGACACACAAACACTTGACAGAGAAAAATACAAACAAATACGTTAACGTTCTTCTACGTATTGTATCTGATTATAACAGCGTAAAGCATAGCACAATAAAAATGTCACCGAACGACGCAATTAAAAATCCGATACTTGCAAATGAAAATATGTACCGGAGACACAAAAGTTTAGCTCCGGTGACAGAGTCAGAATTTCTCTGACAAAAAAAAAAAAAACAAAAACAAAAACAAAAAAACATTTTGAAAAGGTCTTTACCAGAAACTGGACCAAAGAAGTATTTGTCATTGATAAAATTCTAATGATAATTCCTGTTACTTACAAACGTAAGGATCTGTTGGGTGAACCAGTAATTGGCAGCTTTTACGAACAAGAGCTGCAGAAGACAGATCAAGATATTTTCGTCATCGAACGAGTTATCGCGAAGAAAGGAAAGCGGAGTCTAGTTAAGTGGCGCGGTTACGGTAACAACTTCATTAGTTGGATACCAACCAGCAGCATTATACTGTAATATTTTGATCAGCAAATTCACCATAAATTTGTCCGTATCGTTGAAGAACAGACCTACATTCTCAGGGTTGCACAACGATATCAAATACTTTTTTTCTTTCTAGTGCAATGGCTCCGCTATTGTACATCAGATTCAAACTTTTAGCAAAAATAAAATCAAATTTGATACTTTTTTCCGACCTGGCACAGATAAATTCATGAACGGTCTTAACATCTGCCAGAACATTTGATGCTCCGCAACAGTAAAATCAAACTTTGATATTCCTTTTAGCTAGATGATACTTAACATCGTATCGGCCAGTTGATGATCTGCTGTAAGATTTTTTTTTATCAACAACGACGCTGTCAGTGTCATCGACGGCGAGATAATCATTGTCGCTTTCATCGTGCGTTAATAAAGTTAAATCAAATTCATCCTCGATAATTGCAGGTTTAATAATAACTTTTGTTTCCTCGGCAGTGGTGACATTGTCACTGTCGCAGTAAATATCAGCCAAACGTTTCATCAGATCAATCCTTATTGTCATTAACTTTTGTCTAATTTATAAAAATAACATGGAAATTATCCGATACCATGAACGAGTAGACATCATCAACAAAAACAAACTGGAAGAAGCAATTCGAAAAGATTTTTTCGATAACGACAGAGAATCAGTCGTCGTTAATATTATTGTTGCGCGAGGAGATAATGACATGATCCTTCTGACCGCGGACGAAAAAATGTTGGAAGAAGATCACATACTAGCAATAAAATATACTAAAAATGAAATCATGAATTACTTCCATTCTTGAACTAGCTAGAATTTTAACTGGTAATTAATCAGATTATCTTAAACTTATTCTGTCAAATGTAGCATTTGATGTAGCTGACCATCAGCAACTGATCTAACCGATGCTGAACAAATACTAATATATTTTGCCGCGGCGCAGATTGACTTAAACTTTATTTCTTCATTTGTTTCACGATTTGTTGAAATAACAGGTGTGGCAGAATGTTTAAAATTAATACTACCACCTCGTCCTTTTTTCACATTTTCTTGTTGAGTAACAGGTTCATAATTTTCCAGACGATTAACCGTCTTGGTGCTGTTAATGTGATTAATCACTAATTCATTTAGAATTGGTCACTTAAAAACTTCAAAGATAAATCTTTGTGACCTGTAACAAACTTGGTCAGTTTTAATACCTCGAACAACCACCTGCAAATAACAATCTTGAGTCAGTTTGCCAATAACTTTTTTCGTTCTGATATATCTTATCAAACCCTGATCATTAGCTTCGTAAAGATCAAACACTGGATGAAGTTGATACTCATTTTGCAATGATATATTCGCGATGTTATTATCGGTAACTGCGCCATTGACATGACACACACGCTGTCCCTCCGGAATATCCTCACAAAACAACGAATAAATGAAATCCTTCCGAAACATTTCAGTATATTCTGTATCTGTTTCTGATTTTACTTTGATCTTAAAACCCGCCGGTGTTTTCTTACCGAACGGTGATTTCGTTGTTAAGTTTATCACCGACCCTAACATGTTACCAGCATAACCATTGTACTTTCGAAGTACGTGTACTCCTTGTTCATCTGCACTCACCAATATATCTGTGACTCGTAAATTTTCCATCACTCTCCTATTGTAAATCCATTTTTTAATTGATAATATTTCAAGTTAAACAAAGCTTAATCACTCCAACGAAAATTGCAACCGCGTTTGCCGGATTTGATAATATTTATCGATTTGATAACCACGCTGTCTTGACAAACTTTACATCAACGAATTTGTTTCATCTGCTGCAGCCAACAATCCAACGCAAATTGACTGCGCATAATGGTCTGAAAATACTGGTTCAGTATCATGTGATACTTTCAAAATTACACGCGATGCCGCAAGGCGACATTGACGAAGAAATTACTGATCCTTACCTTGGCACAAAATCTAAACGCGTTTTATCATGAACAAATCTTGCCATGTTGTCTGACGAAATTCATCAAGAAATCCAGAAAAGATCGAAGAATATACTGCATCGGGATCAAGTTAGAAATTCGAAGCAATTTCCGAGATTCTGTTTCACACAATGAAATACAATGTATTGCGCGGCAGTTTGTCCGTTGACCTGCTAATGAAAATTAAAAACAAGAAATCCTGCATTAATGTGAAAACACCGACAACAGATGTTTTCGATGGGCGATACTTTCCACGCTGTACCTACAAGATAAAGACGCTGATCGAGTTACCAAATACATTCCGTATATTCGCAAGTTAAATTTAACTCAATCGAATTTCCCGTTGCCGAAAATCAAATACCAAATTTTTACAACAGAACAATATTTCCGTAAACATATTTGGCATTGATGATCGTGAACGGATATATCCGCGCTTTATTTCTTCCCAAGCATCTCAATCAACAATACATTTACTGTTCTACAAAAACCATTATCTGTAGATCAAAAATTTTAAAGGACTAGTCGGAAAACAATACAATAAACACAAGGAACAAAAATATTTTTGTTACCGATGTTGGCACGGTTGTGTATATATATAGAATATATGTATAGTATGTACGCTGTATCAATGATATACCACGAGATGTATAAATTTTTCATTAAAAGGAAACGAAGCTTGCTGAGTTTCCTTTTAATGAAAAATTTATACAACGAGTGGTATATCATTGATACAGCGTACATACTGTACATATATTTTATTTATATCACATACAAATACATATATTTGCCCTTTGAACGGAGTTCAAATTTACTACGGGGCAGCCGTGTATTGACCTAGTGAATGAATTCCTCACATCCCATGGTGTGTCCGCTACAAAATGTAGTTCTCTGCCGTAGTGGCTATTTACAATCACCTCTGCA
>JAECUM010095649.1:0-36896 GCA_016617855.1 Megalonaias nervosa | reverse complement strand
AGATTTTGCATAGTTTTGGTTCATGAGCAGAGTGTTCCAAGATTACAGAATGATTTGATAAGAAAAAAGTCACATATTAGTTTGTTCCTCTTTTTAATATGTTTTAAATATTTCTTTTTATAATTATTATCAACACTATTTTTACAGATCTTGTTGGCTCTGGAACATTTGCTGATGTGTACCAAGGACTTTATCAGGGTTCAGAGGTTGCAATTAAGAGGCTAAAAGTCCCACTACCAGACCATGATAGGAATTATTTTGCTGCTGAGGTTTGTTAAAAGGAACTTGACTTAGATCTTGATTTATTTTAGGTGATTTGTCCACATATGACCTGCAAAGAGAAAAATTTAATAATAATATAAAATTTGTTTTCAGTGCCCTTCAGTTTGTTATCAGTCAGATTATATTTTTAATTCTAGATATAGTTCTATCTTGTTTAAAAAATTTTGGAAATATTTTTTAAAAACAAAAGAAGAAACTATCAGTGTTAAATTAAATGAATGCTTTATGAATACTGAGACATGTGTGGTCTTTTATGAATACTGAGACACATGTGGTCTTTTATGAACACTGAGACACATGAGGTCTTTTATGAATACTGCAACACATGAGGTCTTTTATGAATACTGAGACACATGAGGTCTTTTGTGAATACTGAGACACATGTGATCTTTTATGAATATAGAGACATGTGTGGTCTTTTATGAATTCTGAGACACTTGTGGTCTTTTATGATTACTGAGACACATGAGGTCTTTATGAATACTGAGACACATAGGGTCTTTTATGAATACTGAGACACATGTGGTCTTTTATGAATACTGAAACACGTGGTCTTTTATGAATACTGAAACACTTGTGGTCTTATATGAATACTGAGACACATGTGGTCTTTTATGAATTCTGAGACACATGAGGTCTTTTATGAATACTGAGATGTATGGGTCTTTTATGAATACTGAGGCATATGGTCTTTTATGAATACCAAAACACATGAGGTCTTTTATGAATACTGAGACAAATGTGGTCCTTTCTGTGTCCTCTTCATTTGTATTAGGACTGGTTTTCAAAGTGTCTTGTCAAGACTGGGTTCTAAGTTTCTTGTTAAGACTGGGTTTCTAAGTTTTTTGTTAAGACTTGGTTTCTAAGTTTCTTAAGACTGGTTTTCACTGTCTTGTTAAGACTGGTTTTCAGTGTTTCTTGTTAAGACTGGGTTTCTAAGTTTCTTGTTAAGACTGGGTTTCTAAGTTTCCTGTTAAGACTGGTTTTCAAAGTGTCTTGTTAAGACTGGTTTTCAATGTTTCTTGTCAAGACTGGGTTTCTAAGTTTCTTGTTAAGACTGGGTTTCTAAGTTTCTTGTTAAGACTTGGTTTCTAAGTTTCTTGTTAAGACTGGTTTTCAAAGTTCCTTGTTAAGACTGGTTTTCTAAGTTTCTTGTTAAGACTGGTTTTGAAAGTTCCTTGTTAGGACTGGGTTTCTGAATTTCTTATTAAGACTGGTTTTCAAACTTTCTTTATGAGGCTGGTTTTCAAAGTTTCTTGATAAGACTAGGTTTCTAAGTTTTTTGTTAAGACTGGTTTTCAAAACATTTGTTGTTAAGACTGAGTTTCTGAGTTTCTTGTTAAGACTGGTTTTCAAAGTTTCTAGTTAAGACTTGCTTCTAAGTTTCCGTTTAAGATTGGGTTTTCTAAGTTTTTAGTTAAGACTGGCTTTCTAAGTGTATTCAGCTTTCTATTTCTGTTTCATATGCCAATTGTAATAATTTATCGTTTATTAAAAGAGTAGTACGTTTTCTTTATTTAAATAAAAACAATTCACCAGATCTCAAAGAAATGTCCCGCCTGTAAAGTAATCCAACTAAGATAATTCTTTTGTAATTAAAGAACAAACTAATTTTTTTGTAAATTTAGTATAGAAAATTGTAATGTTGGATAGTATACAATGTACTGTACATATTTCTAACAGTAATTTGCATACATTAAATTATGCAAAAACAGTGAATGGTTATTTTATTGCACTACATTTCAATGATTTTATTTGCCTTTGTTCAGGTAAGCCTGTTGCGAGAGCTTCGTCACCCAAGAGTAGTGCTCCTCTTGGGAGTCTGTACCACAGATAGGCATCCTCTGATGGTGTTGGAGTTCATGTCACAGGGAAGCTTGTTTAAGCTGCTGCATGACCCTGAAAGGTAAGTGTACTGCAGAAGATGAGGTACTGGGGAGTCGTCCTCCTTTTAATGGTCTCTTTCATAGACTGCTAGTAGTTCCGTACTTGGAGGATAAAAGCCGAGCATTTTGAGTAATATCAAGAAGGGCACATTTTGTTCACTGTATGAAGTAATAAGTTAGCACAAATCAGAAGCTGCCAATATATCACTGGCTGCAAGGTTTATATCTTTTTAACCATTTCTTTACTATTTACAGACTGGCTTTGGACCATGCAGAGTTTCACCAGATTGCACGTGATATTGCTCTGGGGATGAACTACCTCCACAGCCATAAACCTGAGGTCTTACACCTTGATCTGAAGTCATTGAACATCCTGTTGTCTAAAGATTTCAGGGCCAAGATTGCTGACTTTGGTTTCTCTAAACTCAGGTATTAGAGACTGAAACAGACAATATATTTTGCTGGGTTGATTTCATTCTGTGCTCATGTCACTACTTTTCATTCTTTCTCTTTAGTTCTTTTTTTCTTTATGTTTCTTTTCTTCTATATCTGTCCTATATCCTACCCCATTCCATAAATATCAGGGTTGAGTCCTACAGTAATGCACTTTCTTTGATAATGGGATTATTTCCTAAAAAACGTATGATGCAGCAACTTTTCTTGGCTTAATCATGTCAAGATTCAATACTGCTGTACGTCATGATTCAGTACTACTGTATGTCATGATTTAATACTGCTGTACATCATGATTCAATACTGCTGTACGTCATGATTTAATACTGCTGTATGTCATGATTCAATACTGCTGTACATCATGATATAATACTGCTGTATGCCATTTAATACTGCTGAGACATCATGATTCTATACTGCTGTACATCATGAGTTAATACTGCTCTATGTCATGATTTAATACTGCTCTATGTCATGATTCAGTACTGCTGTACATCATGATTTAATACTGCTGTATGTCATGATTTAATACTGCTGTACATCATTTAATACTGCTGTACATCATGATTCAATACTGCTGTACATCATGATTTAATACTGCTGTACATCATGATTAAGTACAGCTGTATGTCATGATTGAATACTGCTGTACATCATGATTTAATACTGCTGTACAAAACTGAATGATCTCTTGGTTTAATTATTTCAAGACATGAAGCTGACAGGAAGGTCAAACAGAAGACAAAGGCAGTAAAACCGGCACATGGTTCCTTCTTGTGGATGGCCCCAGAACTGTTGGATAAAGGGGAAATAACTTCGAAGGCAGATGTATATAGTTTTGGAATAATCCTGTGGGAAATGTTCACAAGGAGGCTGCCTTATGAGAACTGCTCAGTGTTTCAGGTAAAAAGCTGGTCTTTAAATTTTATTTTTTCATTTATAACAAGTGACAACATCGTAGGTAACATTTTTTTCTATGACTTGGTGTGTTGTTGTCTTTGAGCTGAAAGAATGAGGAAACTGCCAATTTCATATTGGCCATAACTTGCCTCTACATATGCAGGTGCAGTAAATTGAACCTGGGATTAGAGAGATGTGAAGAAATATGCCTTACTGCTGTACTGTCCAGATACATGGCTGTGATATACTGGACAATTGTTTATGTTTAATTTGATTGATTTTTTGGTTTACGAAGCAAGAACTGAACAAGTATTCTGGAAACAGAAGGGATAAATAATGCTACATTAGAAAAATTTAGCAGTTAAATGTTTAATCGGGTTACATTTTAAATCAGTTATATGAAAAGAAATTTGATTATACCTCTGTAGTTGACATTTTTTTTGTTAAATTAGAAAAAAATTCAAAAATTGATAACATTTTTGAAAATTGTAGAAATATCAAGATTTAAATTTTGTTACAGTGATTTGTTATTGGAGATCAAAGAAAATTGACACAAGAATTTTACACAATTTATTTTTAACTTTATCAGCTTTGTGGACTTAGAAATAAGAATGTACATGAAACATTAGCTTTCACCTAGTATAAAATTGCTGATATTGCAGGTTTTGGAAAACATTCGTAAGAACAGAAGACCTGATATTCCTACATCTTGTACCAAAGGATTGAGACATCTAATGGAAAGATGTTGGAGTCAAAATCAAGCTGTCAGGCCACCATTCAAGGTATTTTCAAGCTGTTGCAGTTATTATTTGGAATACACCAGTTTTTATGCCTCTACTGTGATAGCAAAGGGGGCATATTGTTTTTCTGCTTCCCATCCATATGCATATATGTACATCCTGAATCTGTTTTAATGAAATAAAACAAAAGCTAATAGAGCAATGAAATTTAGCACATTTTACCATGGTCATAAATAGATGACTAGATTAGATTTTCAGCCATTAACAGCAATTTTTCAACAATCCACATATTTTACTAAACTGTTTGATAAAACTTATTTTGCACAATTTGGCAAAAACATTGAGATGATCTCCATTGCTATAACTGTTTGAAACCATGTCTTTGTTTCTGTAGAATGATATTTTCCTTGGACACTTACATTATTGCAATAAACGTTGTATCATATACTATGTAACTGAAGAAAACACTATAATGTTTCAGTATCATTTTAATTTGAAATGAGCTGCACATGGAATTTCAGTTCTGAACCTTGCTCTCATTTAACTGGGTTTTTACTCATTATCCATCAGCAGTTACTATAATTAATAACCATTTTTTCTGAATTACTATTCTTTTAATAAATCATTGATTTAATGGCAAATTGTATATTTGACATTAATTGAACTTCAAAATAAATAAAATTTTCATCACTGTGGGTTGACTTTGCCATGACAATACATTTCACTAGTGGCTGTCAAAGATTTTGCATTGCAACATGGCCAGCTATTATGAACCTTGAATGTATTCATTGCCAGATTGCATTGAAACATGGCCAACTATCATGAACTTGAATGTATTCATTGCCAGATTGCATTGAAACATGGCCAACTGTCATGTAACTTGAATATTTTCAGATTGTTTTAAAATTAATATTAATCGCATTTTTTTACTACCTACAGTAAATTTGCTAATGCCAACATAGTCATCGATGGACATTCACTAAAGAAAAGTTATAGGCATTTTTTTTTCTTGCTGTAAAAGCATGCAGGGGGGTCAGTATTTGGGGACATTTGCCAAAACATTTGCAGGAAATTTGCCATCCTGCACTAAAGGTACTACTCTCTGTTATGTATATCTATATTTTTTGTAAGTCTTGGTACATGACTATATCTATGTTATGTGAAATTTTTGTTCATGACAGTGAGTTGTGGTGATCATCTATAATCAAGTTATTAATTCATTTTTGTACACGGGTGCAAAATTGTATTTTAAAATATCAAGAGTATAGATTGCATAGGATCTATAAATAGTTGCTGACATAGGTGGTTATGATCATTAATAGTAATATTAATAACAAAACTTGTTGACAACTTTAGGGTAATTTCTCATTTGCTAGTGGGGTGAGGTGGGTTCGTAGAAGAATTAAGTTACTTTCTGTTTAATGGGTTAGGTCAGGTGGATTCTTATGATGTGGGATATTTACAAAAAGTCACATGGCTAGTAGGATCAGAATGTGTTAGGGCCAAACTATCTAGGGCTGTAGTGACTTAGGAGTGAAATGTCATTTTACCCCCATGGATATAGATTACAGACACACAGACACACACACACATGTTGTTTTGATATTTTATTCTTTTGTGCACCATGTAGAATTAGGTGATAAACTGAACAAATATTTCTTTTCAAGTATTTTGATAATCTTGTTCCTGCTGGATATTGACACAGTATAAGATATATACAGTTAAATAAGTACAGAGAGAGAGAAGGAGGGAGAGAGAATTGACTGAGATGATTTATTGTATTATTTGTATGTTTAAGTTCAGAGCATACAAAAAAATAACAGGATGTATAAAGCAGTTCAGATATATTGTATCTAAATGGTATGAATGTTTTAGGTTTATTCACAGTCACATAATATGTGCAGTAAATGTTCCAGCAGCTGCCCTTTATTTACAAAATATACAAA
Organism: Megalonaias nervosa; assembly: GCA_016617855.1. NCBI lineage: Eukaryota > Metazoa > Mollusca > Bivalvia > Unionida > Unionidae > Megalonaias > Megalonaias nervosa. The sequence goes on along the minus strand of JAECUM010095649.1, from coordinate 30,689 downwards.
TTATTTCCATTGGAAGTATGCCAGATATTTCAATTGGAAGTATGCCAGATATTTTCACTGGAAGTAGGCCAAATATTTCCATTGGAAGTTACACATTATATCCATGGAAAGTATACTAAATATATGCTCTGAAATAAGCCTTCCTTGAAAGTAAGCTTACTGCATATATTAAATGAACATGAATTATGAATACAGAAAAAAATCCACAGTTGAAAAATGAGCATGAATTATATATACAGAAAAAAAAATGAACATGAATTATAAATACAGCAAATAAGTCACAGTTTAAATGGAAGAGTAAAAGGTATGATATACTGACATTTTTTGATTGAACTTTGATATTTCAGGACATCATCTCAGAGCTAGAAAATCTTGCCTTCCCCCCAGCATGGAGGGATTTGTTCCAGGAAGCTGGTATTCCAAAGGAAACACTGGAAAACTTGCAGTCCGCTCGTACTATCATTTCTCTGGTTAACTCCAGCCTAGGGGCTCCTGAATGGTTGCCAGCAACTGATGTTCCAGTGGATGGACTTTCCGTGAGAGAAGTGAGGTCAGTGGAGGAAACTCTATCATCCATTGAGGACTCACTTGCCAGAGTCTCCATAATTACAAGTTCTATGTCCTCCCAAGCACAGTCAGAGGAAGGTATGAGTGATAACAACTCATTGTCAGATGAAAGCTCGGATGAAGAATACAGCAGTAATGATCATGAGGATACTCATGATGAAGATGATAATAATGAGAAAGGGAAGGAAACTGAGGATGATTTAAGTGATAGCAGTAGAAAACAACAATCATTTAGGAGTACCAATAATGGTATTGTTTCAAAGTCTGATGAAAAGATGAAACCAGAGTGGAGAAAGTATGATAAAGATAGCTTCCTTTCTGATGAAAAGTCAAGATTTGAAATTGCTTGGTCAAATCCTGGTATTGATATTTTAGGAAAATTACATGAAAATCCCAAAACCATTAAAAGCAGCAGATCAGATACTACAAAGGTGAGTGGTACTCTATCTTTAAAAGATGAAAAGGGAGTAAAAATTTTGAAAGACAAAAAGTGGACCAGTCGAATGAGTTTTCAAGATTCAAAAACTCTGCATTCATCTGCAAGCACAAATATGTCATCTGTTGATTCTGTTGTGAATAAAAATGCAAGAGGTGAAGGATCTAGCAGGAAGAAATCTGAAGATGACGTACAGCAATGGCTGACATATCAGACAACATCATTGGATAGTTTTCATGATTTGGATGTTAATAGAAGCAGACGTACAAATGTTTATGTCTCCAGTTCTACTAATCTAAGATCTAATTTTAAACCAGCCAGAGAAACTGGGGAGTCTCCCAGGATAGAGCAAATTCTGAACAACTCATTCAGAGAAGTAACCATGGCAAGTACTGATTCTTTTAACAAGCTCTTGACATTTGAACATTCTGAACCGTTCACTGTAGACCCTGACATTCAGTCAGGGTTAGTAAACTTGACCAAAGAAATCAATTCCAAACATGAGAATAGTACTCTGAAAAATGCCTCCAAGTTGTCCAAGGAAGAACAAATGCCAGTTAATGAAAACAAGAATTTACATTGTAATATATCATCAGGTGTCAAAGAAAAGTCAGAGGCATCCTGGAAAGACAAGTTAATGTCAGGAGGAAATTTAGTCTCACCAACAAAGAAGGTCATGGCTTCAGTGAGATCCCAAACATCAGCAGTAGAGGGTAATGGTGGGATGGTTGACAGACCAGATGTGACTCCTGAACAAAGTACTTCACCTCACATCAGGTCCCTGTCATCAGGTCAGGATTCAGCAGAATCAGTTGAAAGAGATTTTCCTTCAAAAGATTTGGCATCTGGTGAGAGCCCAAGAACACCAGTTAATAATCAAACATCTTTTGATGACTTAAGGGCGCCCACCAGTGGTAGAAGAAGTTCTAGAAAGACCTCCAGGGGAAAAGCATGTCGGAAGCTGAATGATTGTAGCACAGAAATATTTGGTCCTCCAGATTTGCTGGAAAATAGGAAGACTCCACAAAAATTCACTAGGAAGGAATCTGAGAAGCATGAAGAGGTCTTATTAAGTCAGAATCTGTATATATTCAAAGAGGAGGCAAGTATTTACAGTACAAGTGAGGACGTTCTCAAATTATCCCAGACAAAGGATGAGTCAACATTTCAGGAAAGTAATATCAGAGAAACCTCTTCAGGTGGCATGAGTATGAATAGTCCAACATCATGTCAGACAAAGAAGGATGCAAAATATGAACAAATTGATGTCAGGAAGAGCACTGCAGACTCTTTGAGTAGTGTAATATTTGAAAAGTTAAGGTTAGATAATGAAAGTTCAGTCAGAAATTCTGCAGCCTCATGGATGACACCAAAAGAGAGTTATAGTCACAATGAGTCCATTGATACTTGTATGAGCCCACATTTGGTGAGTGCAGGTCCTCAAAATGCAGTAAAAAATAGTGACACAGTATTTCCATTGACTCATGATTTGATATCAACTTCTCCAAGAGCAGGCTGTATGACCAGGGACAGCCTAGAGTCCTCGTATCAGGACTTTGAGTATGAAACAGTTACACCAAGGTTAGGCACACTTACCACAGAGGAAAATAAATATTTCTCAACAAGAGGTCTAAACAGTTCATCAAGTTTACATGGATTATCCCTAGAAAGTAGCGAACATTCTGAAAATCATTCCACCACATATATGCCAAAGTTGACAGTAAAGCCCATGGCATCCGATTCACCAAGGAGTGGAAGACAAGCATCAGGAAGGAAAGAGAAAATCCACCTGATACATAAAGCAGTAAGAAATAGCTTTGAGGCATGGACTAATAAGGATGATAAAAATAACTCAGTAGCTACTAATCCTATCGTATCTCTAAAATCTCATTCAGATGCAAAACATGACTGTGAATTCAGAGACTCTCTGGAAGTAGAGGACCAAGTGATGGAGGAAAAGAATAGAGACATAGAAGAGAAAGGCATAAGAACATCCACAGCCCCACCTCTTCCACCCCCTCCCCCTCCACCCCCACCCCTACCACTTTCCTTTCACGATATCTCTGATGGCAGAAAATCATCCTGTACAATCTCTGTTGTAAATAGGTCCTCAGTCTCCACCCCAGGTAGGTCCTCAGTTTTAGGAGATAGACCGCCTTTTGTAAAAATGGAGGAACTGTTACAAGAAGATGCACCCAGGAGAAAACCATTACATCCAAGACCTTTATCAGGACTGTCCCCTTTCCTTGTTCAGTCTGTAGAACTAAGGACCCAAAAGGAGCAGCTCAGGTCCATCTCCAAGCCCCACCCCTGTCAGCTCCAGGATCTGAGTCAAGTTAGTAAAGAGACCATATCATCTATTGCAGAGATACTGAAAATGGTAAGAAGTGTTTGATGGAGATAAAACTTTATACGAAGTTTCTCAATTCACATGGTTTTAGAATTTTGGAAGCTCTTTGCAGAAATTAAATTTAACTGCAGTAATACCAGTCATAATTATTTGTCTTAGGATTATTATTTATCATCCAAAAAGATAATGAAAATGAACTATTTTAGTTTTCAGTATATAATAATGGAAATATTTTTTTAAAAGTTGTAATTTTATGTCCTGTTTGTATGATCGAAAATGCACATAATGCATCATTGTGTGGCAATGATTACACTAGTCAAACTTCCCATAATGCATCCTTGTGTGGCAATGATCACACTAGTCAAAATTCCCATAATGCATAATTGTGTGACAGTGATTATGCTAGTCAAACTTCCCATAATGCATCCTTGTGTGGCAGTGATTACCTAGTCAAAATTCTCTTAATACATCATTGTGTGACAGTGATTATGCTAGTCAAACTTTCCATAATGCATCCTTGTGTGACAGTGATTACACTAGTCAAAATTCCCATAATACATCAGTGTGATATTGATTACACTAGTCAAACTTCCCACAATGCATCCTTGTGTGACAGTGATTACCTAGTCAAAATTCTCATAATACATCATTGTGTGGCAATGATTACTCTAGTCAAATTCCCATAATGCATCCTTGTGTGGCAGTGACTACACTAGTCTTAATTCCCATAATGCATCCTTGTGTGGCAATAATTACACTAGTCAAAATTCCCATAATTCATCATTGGGTGGCAGTGATTACACTCGTCAAAATTCCAGCAATGCATTATTTGTGTGGCAGTGATTACCTAGCCAGAATTCTCATAATGCATGATTATGTGGCAGTGATTACCTAGTCAAAATTCTCATAACGCATCACTGTGTGACAGTGACTACCTAGTCAAAATTCTCATAATGCATCATTGTGTGGCAGTGATTACTCTAGTCAAAATTCCCATAATACATCCTTGTGTGGCAGTGATTACACTAGTCATAATTCCCATTATGCATCATTGTGTGGCAAATGATAGTGTGATTCTCCTCTTACAAGACCAACCTTTCTGTAGCAGAAATGTGGACTTATATGAGGGGTGGTCACTTTAGAGGGGTATAGCACAGATATTAGTAATAGTTACACATAAAGTATGAAAAACTATTAAAAATCATGAGCATTTCATGGAATCAGTGTGATAAAATTTATATCATGTTATTTAAAATAACATGACACAAACATCTGGCTGTAACTATTATTGCCCATCCATTCCATTTTACCAAAGCTGTATTGTCCATCCTTTCCATTTTACAACAGCTGTATTGTCCATCTATTCCATTTTCCACAGCTGTATTGTCCATCCATTCCATTTTACCACAGCTGTATAGTCCATCCTTTCAAATTTACCCCAGCTGTATTGTCCATCCATTCCATTTTGTCACAGCTGTATTGTCCATCCATTCCGTTTTGCCACATATTGTCCATCGATTTCATTTGGGCACAGCCAGAATGTCTATCCATTTCATTTTACAACAGCTTTATTGTCCATCCATTCCATTTTGCCACAGCTGTATTGTATATCCATTCCATTTTGCCACAGCTATATTTTCCATCCATTCCACTTTGGTACAGCTGGATTATTCATACATTCCATATTGCCACAGCTGTATTGTCCATCCATTCCATTTTGCCACAGCTGTATTGTCCATCCATTCCATTTTACCACAGCTGTATTGTCCATCCATTCCATTTTACCACAGCTGTATTGTCCATCCATTCCATTTTGCCACAGCTGTATTGTCCATCCATTCCATTTTGCCACAGCTGTATTATCCATCCATTCCATTTTGCCACAGCTATATTGTCCATCCATTCCATTTTGCCACAGCTGTATTATCCATTCATTCCATTTTGCCACAGCTGTATTATCCATTCATTCCATTTTGCCACAGCTGTATTGTCCATCCATTCCATTTTGCCACAGCTGTATTATCCATTCATTCCATTTTGCCACAGCTGTATTATCCATTCATTTCATTTTGCCACAGTTGTATTGTACAATGTATACAGCAACTGACAATGTTTATTTCAATCTTTCTGACACGAAATTTCTCAGTGATAATGAAAGGACTCCCCTCCTTTTCATTTAATCAAATTGCATTCACTTTTCTTTCTAAGCTGAGAATGGTGGACACATTCACTTTTCTTTTTAAACAGAATGGTGGATGCATTAACGTTTCCTTTTAAACTGAGAATGGCTGATGACTTCACTTGTACTTTGAAACTGAGAATAGCTGATATATTTTGCAGGAACTTTTTTTCTTCATTGACAAAATGTACTAATTACACAATGAACTAATTACACAATGTTCTAATTACACAATGTACTAATTAAGCAAAAAGCTTTGTGTTTATAAAGGAAGTAAGGCCGTCACATAATTGACTGTTTTCTGGTTGGTACTCTTTTATGTACATTTCATAATGTAATGGAGATAAGTCACAGTGGCAAACATGACAGTTTTACTTTCTGCTGACCACATGTCATGTCAGACTCCACAGTGGCAAGCATGACAGTTTTACTTTCTGCTGACCACATGTCATGTCGGACTCAAACTGAAGAGCTGAAAAATACTGTGCTTCTAAGCAGTCAGCTCATGTAATCTTGATTGGTGTAATAATAGCCAGTAATTATCCAGGTGACAAAACATGTAATGAACACCTGGCAGTCATGATAATTGGATTAATTACCTATTTGTATGGATTCAAGTTAATTTATCATTATGTTGGAGAAATGTCAATATGTTGAATTTAGAAATGAACAAATATTTGAGAGATTTCTCTCTGTAATTCCCATTTTGTGGCCACTTGCAAGGGGTAAATTTGACAGTTTTTGCACTAATTTGCTGACTGCTAGCAACATTAGAGGGGTGACCATCCTAAAAAGGTACTTTTGAGGACAAGCTCATTAGTGCCAACAGATTCTGTCCATATAAATCAGGTGGCCACTGGTCACGGGAGCCATTAAAGAGGGGACTACTGTATGAGAAGTAAATAATCTGGTTATACATGTGTTTGTAATGTTTGTAGTTTACAGTATGATTTTCTGCATCAGAATTATCAATAATCTGAAATCTGTTGCATGTTCATTTATTTTCTTCTAATTTTGGAAATTATTTGTGTGTTGTAATAAAATGAAGGAAATATTGATCTTCCTATGGCATTTAATTACGACAAAAAATGTTTCTTATAATGAATGTAAGCTTATGTTCCATATGTAGTTTGTACTTGCTGAATGATTTGTGCTTGTCAAGGCCCCTATTCTTCCCTTGTTAAATTTTATTTGGATAAATGCTCAACTGAGTGTGTTAACAAGGCCCCTATTCTTCCCTTTTTACATTTTATATGGATAAAATGCTCATGCAACTTTCTGAGTTTCTTAGCTTACAAAAATACCTTGTCTTAATTATGATTAAAATAATTTTGTTTATCTTTTATAACAGGCTATGTTAGACAGAAGGATAGCAATGGGAGAGGACCCTTGCAGTGTAACTCAAAGTGTGGACTCTGCATGGTCCGTAGGACATGAGAACTAGTCCAGAAAGAATTTCCATGCATCACTGCAGAATTCTGCCATTATGTAATTTCACAATTTGAAGTTGTCTACTATCATGATATTTTTGGTCAGAATAGCTGGAGTAATGTGCCATTCTCTCAGAGTGTGGACTCTGCATGGTCCATGGGATCTGATGACTAGTCCAGAGAATACTTCTTGTCAGCACTGGCAGAGTTACAAAGACTTGCAGGTGGACATCATTTTTCATGGGACTCATTATTCAGGGCATGCATTGTGTGAGCTCTTAACTAGTCAGACTGATACCTCCGTGCCATGTAGCATAGACCCATGATTTTCATGCTGTTTAGACTTGACTGCTTTGTTGGCTGATGCAGTCACACTGATCCACTCCATGGCATTTGTAATGACAGGGGCAACCAGTACAGTGATAACATACAGCGTATCTCATTGGTTTTTATTGTATGACTTGTCCATAAGATACTATATAATCGGCTATTATAGCACTGGTTCACAGGATACTGTATGAAGGGTTATTTTGGTACTTGTTTGTAGGATACTGTATAACAGTTATTTTATGACTTGTCCACAGGATACTGTATAATAGCTTCTTTTAGCACTTGTCCATGGGATAATGTATTGTGTTATTATGGTACATGTTGATAGAATACTGTTCATTGGGTTATTTTATTACTTGTACACAGGTTACCTCGGGCTTTATCAAGACTTGTCCAGAGCTTTACTGTGTATTGGGTTATGTTTCTCTTGCCATACCGTCTTTTTACAGGATCACAGTAGGTATTTATGTATTAAATATTTTTAAAGTAAGTTTTTTATGGTTTGATAGACCAGACTTTAAGTATTATGTATAATTTGATATGTATATGTCAATATTATTTTATGCTAGGACTAGACAAATTGTGTAAACAATGCAATTTATGCTCATCATTAGTACTCCTATGTAAGGAAGAAAACCATGGAAAGGATAGCTAGGTATAAGCAAATGTAACATTTTACCTTCATGTAGATGACCACACATTTGACACTTTTCATATACATGCATGTGTTTTGTTTTCTTGGAAAACATCACTTATTTCTGAAATATTGGAGGGATTTTTCTCCCTCTGTAATTGGAAATCCATGACTCTTTTTTGTTAACTAATAATTTTACAACTATTATTAGCCCACTCACGCACACACACACACACACACACACACACACACACACACAGAGTAGTGGGAAGCTTATAGTATCTCCTTTTCCCATCAGTTTATCTATCTGTCTATCTATCTATCTATCTGTCTGTCTGTCTGTCCGTCTGTCTGTCCATCTATTCACACTTATTGTAACAACTATAGCTTTGCAACCCATACAAGTAATTGAGTGATATCAGGTAGGTGAATTTCCTGTTAAATGTAGAGGTGCCATTTGTAAGTTTTGTCTTATCAGATCTAATTTTTATAGCATTATTGTCCTTTTTTTATTAATTTTAAATCTCTGCTACATCACATCCTTGTAACCAGCATGGATCAAGAACCAATCTGATGTAGTCTGGTATTTACAATATCTCATATGTCTCAGTGTATCTTTTATGTGTTGGGTCTCATATGCCTTGATGTACCGTTTATGTATTGTCTCATATTCCTAGATGTACCTTTTATGTATTGTATCTCATACTCCTAGATGTACCTTTTATAGATTTTGTCTTATCAGCTCCATTTATTTTAGAGTTTATGTCAATTGACAATGCCTTCTTATCTTTAAATGGAATGTTGCTTGCAACAGAACAAACTCATAAAGCATTCAAAATATTCTGATGGAATTTGGTATAGACATTGTCTCCATGACTCTTGTACCTGTTATGGGTCAGTCTCATTTTGGAAAGAGTTAAGGCCCTTACTGAGCAAATTTTTGTCTTTCCATGAAAACTTGGAATGTTGCTTGCAATAAGCTCAAGAAATCTAATATATTAGTCTGGTGAAATTTGGTAAGACTTAGACCTAGATAAGCCTTTTATTTTGTCTTGTCTACTCTATCTTGGGCAGAGTTATGGCCCTTGTCAATCAGCTGTACATCTTTATATGGAATGTTTGCTTGTAATAAGCATAACTAAGAACCATTAAATCAAATATATTAGTCTGGTGAAATTTGGTAAGACTTAGACCTAGATAAGCCTTTTATTTTGTCTTGTCTACTCTATCTTGGACAGAGTTATGGCCCTTGTCAATCAGCTGTACATCTTTATATGGAATGTTTGCTTGTAATAAGCATAGTTAAAAACCATTCAAAATATTTGGTGGATTTTGAAACGAAAATTGTTTTCTCGGCTTACATGTGCCTTTGATGTGTTTTGTGTGGTCAGCTTTATTTTGGACAGAGTTCTGGCCCTTGTGGATCAACTTTGTATCTTTACATGTTGTTTGCATGAAGGAGTTGGACTTCCTCCTCATTATTTCAGTGAGTTATGGCCTCTGAATTCCCCTCTTAATTTTGATTTCCCAGCACAAGTTCCTATGTTGAAATCTGAAATTTTGTAGCACTTAGAGAATACATATAAAATAATGTTTTTGTAAGATATTTTATAGTTAGTATTTTGTTTCATTTTATTTTAAATTAACAAATTGTCAGTATTCAATTTTGTTTAAAATAGTTATAATCTTTTGAAGCATTTTCCAAGTCAGTCATTTTATTTGTATATATTAGAGTAATTTTACTTTTGATGAACTACTAGCTGCATTACATACCATATTGATGTACCATTGTATTTCATCTCCTGCTTTAAATTTTTAACTTAACACAAAGAATTCACAGTGAATACTAGTTTGTCTTCACAAATTTATTCAAACTTTTGCCATAAAAGTTGATGACATAAATTCCCTGACATTTTGTTCTCTAGATCAGGGCCAATATAGCTGTGTGTGGACAAATCTTTTAATTTGCTGTGCTAGAACAAAAAGTGTATAGTGTTACGAGTCTATGCTCTTAATATAAGTAACAGAAAAGAGTGTAAACAAGCTTTGAAAAATTTAACAAATAATTTATTTCCCTAGCATACAAAGTGAAAAATTAGGAAAAAAGAACTTATGGTTTTATGAATTAAATCCAGAAATAATCCAAGAATTAAAATTAGAAGTCCTAGTAATAAAAAGTCCTGAATAAAACTGAGTTTGAGTCTCGATGAAATCCAAAATGGAAGGCAATGATGTCTGTTGTGGTCAGCGAAGTGCTGTTGTGTCAATAGTCCTTTGTTGAATCACAGAAATATTATTCCAGTTTTGAATTCAGTATAACTTGCAATAAATGTCTTTATCCAAGAATCTTATAGGAGTACTTATGTATTTCCAGGGAAAAGAATCACTTGAATTCAATAATTTGAAGAAAATAAAAATTCAACCCAAACTGGTCACAACATAATAACTTAATGTGTCAAGTGTTTAAGCCCAACTAACAAACAACAGTCATATGCCTAAATAAGACACAAAACCGATTTCCAGATGAGGGTCAAAAGTTCATTCTTCTGGAAAAAATAGAAGTTTGTAATATTTGATACATTGCTCCTTGTCATGTAATCCAGATATGACCTTGACTTAACTTAATGATTCTTACTCTGAAAAAGATATAGAAATTTTTTTAACAAGTTGTTTACCAAAACTGTTACTGATTTTAAAATGAGGTCAGAAACTAGATACAGTGTTTCTGTTATTAGTTGCTTATCAATGAAATAAAAAAAAATAAGTCAGGTCAAACAGAACTGAACTGAATTTCTGGACAATGTCAAATCCAGTAAATAAAGTTACATTACAATAACATGCAATGGAATTAAAAAATTTAAAACTAACAAACAAACAATTAAATTAAATATACATAACAATAGCATATCCATGTAGGTTGTATCCATGAGTTATTAAAATCATTTCATAATCCCATAGAAACGTATTTTTTCATCTTCACTTTTGTTTCCATGTAATAAATCATATTATCAGTTGACAAGTAAATTTTAACCAAATTACCATAATTCACTGAGATGATGTAACATTCTTTACTATAAAAACCACTTGACCATTATTCATTGACATGATGTAACATTCTTAACTATTAAAACCAAATGACCATTATTTGCTGAGATGATGTAACATTCTTAACTATTAAAACCAAATGACCATTATTTGCTGAGATGATGTAACATTCTTAACTATTAAAACCAAATGACCATTATTTGCTGAGATGATGTAACATTCTTAACTATTAAAACCAAATGACCATTATTTGCTGAGATGATGTAACATTCTTAACTATTAAAACCAAATGACCATTATTTGCTGAGATGATGTAACATTCTTAACTATTAAAACCAAATGACCATTATTTGCTGAGATGATGTAACATTCTTAACTATTAAAACCAAATGACCATTATTTGCTGAGATGATGTAACATTCTTAACTATTAAAACCAAATGACCATTATTTGCTGAGATGATGTAACATTCTTAACTATTAAAACCAAATGACCATTATTTGCTGAGATGATGTAACATTCTTAACTATTAAAACCAAATGACCATTATTTGCTGAGATGATGTAACATTCTTAACTATTAAAACCAAATGACCATTATTTGCTGAGATGATGTAACATTCTTAACTATTAAAACCAAATGACCATTATTTGCTGAGATGATGTAACATTCTGACCTATAAAGACCTATAAAGACTACATTAACACTATTGACTGAGATGATGTAAGAATATAAACCTGTTAATAGATTTCACTATTAATATGCAATTTTTTTTATCCATATGCCATTAGGTTATAACTCTGACCATATGTCATTAGGTTATAATCCTTACCATATACCTTTAGGTTTTAACCCTAACCATATGCCATTAGGTTATAACTTTAACCATATGCCATTAGGTTGTTACCATAACTGTATGCCATTAAGTTATTACACTAACTGTATGTCATTAGATATAACACTAACCATGTGCCATTAGGTTATAGACCTAACTGTATGCCATTAGATTATTACCATAACTGTATGCCATTAGATTACAACACTAACCATATGCCATTAGGTTATAACTCTAACTGTATGCTATTAGGTTATTACCCTAACCATATGCTATTAGGTTATTACCTTAATCATATGCCATTAAGTCATAACCCTAATCATATGCCATTAGGTATACCCCAACCCATATGCCATTAGCTCATAACCCTAACCAAATGACATTAGGTTATAACACTAACCATACATCATTACATTATAACCCTAACTATATTGCATTAGGTTATAACCCTAACTATATGGCATTAGGTTATAACCCTAACCATATGCCATTAGATTATAACCCTAACCATATGCCATTAGGTTATAATTCTAACCATATGCCATTAGCTTATAACCCCAACCAAATGCCATTTGGTTATAACACTAACCATATGCCATTACATTATAACCCTAGCCATATGCCATTAGGTTGTAACCCTAACCATATGACATTAGGTTATAACCCTAACCATATGCCATGTATAAAAATGGGTTGATTTCAGAGTATGGTAACATGACAAAACCATCTCATAAAGTGATGGCACCAAAACAAAATAAATGTAATGAGGCCTTTAGTGAAATGCAAATTGTATTAATTTATGAAATATATATATATATATATATTTGATATTCTCAACATTTATCATTATAATCATTATTACTATTATTATTATTATTATTATTATTATTATTATTATTATTGCTGTGGTCTTTAGCTTTTGGACCTTGTATGACTCTTTTCAGAAGTGATTAGTGCATTTTTCTTCTGTGTTCAGTGGAGTTCTACATATCATATGTGATATATACTAAGTAAGCTTTGCTGTGCATGACTCCCTTCTATTTTCTTGTTGTGACTGACTCCCTTCTATTTTCTTGTTGTGACTGACTCCCTTATATTATTTCATTGTGAATGACTTCCTGATACTTTCTAGCTGTGAATGACTCCCTGGTATTTTCTTGTCATATCAGATATTTTCAGTAAGACTGACATCAAGAGACTGGGATATCCAGTGTGAGCAGTGAATAGTATTTGGAGTTTTCAATTATCATTGGACTAAGAGGTGTGTATTGGGATAATTGTATCTTGACAAAAATAATTATCTGTAGGAAAATGTTATCCCATAACTGACTGAAAATTGTTCCATTATACTGATTCAGTGCTTACTGTTCATATTATGATCCAAAATCACTAACAACCATTGACCAGTATATGTTATCACATAGAATTTGACTACAAGACAATTAGGTTTATTTTCACACTCCCTGAGACACTGGAATGTACTTTTCATTTTCCCTTATCTGTTAGTTATATTTCCCCCAGATGTGAAGTTTGGGATGTATATTGGCATCGGAGTGTCTCCATCTGTCACTTATTTTGGGATGTGTACTGGAAGCAGACTGTATGTCCATATGTCACACTTATGTTCACCTAACATATGAATGCTTTGAGATATCTGGGAGAGATGCTATATGCTTTTGTATCATGACTAGATAACTGTATAAAGACTTCACACTTTGTATCATGACTAGATAATTTGTATCATGACTAGAAACTTTGTTCTGTAAAACATGGAATCCATCTGTTTTGCATTGCAAGAGTGATCACTATTTTTATTTTTATTTTTTGGACAAATTGCTTCCATCTATTTGGTTGTGTTTTTGTCAGGTTAATATTGCCAAAATTGTTAAAGATATTTTAATAGAATTCGATTTGTGTTTCATGTATGAAAAGTATTTTTGTCACATATAAAATCTGAATTTGTCACATTGGTGTTTTTACAGTTTTCTCCCCATTTTTGAAATTTGTATTTACACTTCATTCTAATTGTCACCCACTGTCTACCATTTTCTTTCAGCCTCTGATGTTTGGCTCACTGTAACAAAGTGGTTTGGTTTGGTGTTCTATAGCAACAAACGTAGGTCATTTAGTGACGAGGCAAAGAACACACCATGATAAGTGAAAGAGATAGTGATGCAATAAATTGTTATATAACATCCCAATGTTATGAAATATTTATGTTATGTCACTATTTAGCTTACTTTATATAAAAACACATCAATGCCAATATGGTTTTGAACTTAAGATTAAGAAGAATGTAGACCTGGATCTGTTGAAACTCTTCACGATAACAAGAATAGACCTTGATCATAACCAGTATAGAATTTGATGATGTGAAGTATTGGCCTTGATTATAACAACTTCAGACCTTGATGACAACATGTAGGAATGATGGCAACAGGTGTAGGCCGTGTTGACAACTAGTATAGACCTTGATAACAGCAATTAGGTGATGATGACAGCAACCTTGATGACAACAAGTAAAGACCTTGATGGCAAGCAGTATAGGCATGGATGGCAACAAGTAAAGACCTTGATGGCAAGCAGTATAGGCATGGATGGCAACAAGTATAGACCTTGATGGCAAGCAGTATAGGCATGGATGGCAACAAGTATAGACCTTGATGAAAACCATTGTAGACCTTGATAACAATGAGTATAGACCTTGGTGTCAACCAGTATAGACACTGATGACAACCATTATAGATCTTGATGACAACAAATATAGACCTTAATGACAAGCACTGACTTTGATGACAACAAGCATAGATATTGACAACCAGTATAAAACCTGATCCCAACCAGTATAGACCTTGATGGCAAACAGTATAGACATTGATGACAACCAGTATAGACATTGTTGACAACAAGTATAGTCCTTGATGGCAATCAGTATAGACATTGATGACAGGAAGTATAGACCTTGATGACAACAACTATAGATCTTGATGACAACAAGTACAGTCCTTGATGACAACAAGTAGAGACCTTGATGACAATCAGTGTAGACATTGATGACAAGTACAGATTTTGACAAGGACAGACCTTGATAACAACAAGTATAGACCTTGATGACAACAAGTACAGACCTTGATGACAACAAGTACAGACCTTGATGACAACAAGTATAGACCTTGATGACAATAAGTATGGACCTTGATGACAACAAGTACAGACCTTGATGACAACAAGTACAGACCTTGATGACAACAAATACAGACCTTGATGACAACAAGTATAGACCTTGATGACAATAAGTATAGACCTTGACGACAACAAGTACAGACCTTGATGACAACAAGTACAGACCTTGATGACAACAAATACAGACCTTGATGACAACAAGTACAGACCTTGATGACAACAAGTATAGACCTTGATGACAATAAGTGTAGACCTTGATGACAACAAGTATTTACAATCACTATTCCAGTTTTAGGCTACCTGGTGATACTCCCCACCTGCAATCCATGTCTACCAAACAGTATGAAATTCCCAAACCAAATAAGGAATTATTTTAAAAAATGTTTCCAATACTCTGGAACTTTGCTCTGGAATAATATTCCAGGTGAGATTAGAAATGCCCACTCTATTTCCTTTTTCCAAATCCAGTATATCCAGTGGCTTAAGAGATGCAGCTAAAATAAATAAATTCCTTTGTATGAGAGCCTCAAGGTAGATTACTTCTTAGCTAATTGCATTACCCTCTTTAAATAAAGTCATTATTATTATTGTTATTATTATTATAAGTGTAGACCTTGATGACAAGTACAGACCTGGATGACAACAAGTATAGACCTTGATGACAAGTACAGACCTGGATGACAACAAGTATAGACCTTGATGACAAGTACAGACCTGGATGACAACAAGTATAGACCTTGATGACAAGTACAGACCTGGATGACAACAAGTATAGACCTTGATGACAAGTACAGACCTTGATGACAACAAGTATAGACCTTGATGACAACAAGTACAGACCTTGATGACAACTAGTATAGACCTTGATGACAACAAGTACAGACCTTGATGACAACAAGTATAGACCTTGATGACAAGTATAGACCTTGATGATAACAAGTACATACCTTGATGACAACAAATATAGACCTTGATGATAACTAGTTTAGACATTGATAACAGCAAGTGAAGACCTTAATTTTTGGCATCAGATACATTCCAAAAACATTTATTTTGTTATTGTTTTTTTTCCACAGATCTCTATTATTAAACTTATTGAATGCATATTTTAACATTTTTAAATATAATTCCATCCATGTACCATACATATGATGCTTCGTTTTATATGGTATGTATGTTCATTTTTGTATGTATATGTTTTATGTCTCCTAAATGTTACATGTTTTTGCATTCTATATAAAATTTACCTGATTTAAATATTTTGCATTCACTTATGTAATTGGTGGATAATGATTTCCTGATTATTTTTTATTATATATTGTTATTTCACTTATACTTTGGGTTGTCTTTAATGTTTTATTATTCATAATATGTTTTGAAGAGCATATGTATATACATTGGAATTTGCATGTATGTATGTGTATGGGTGTACCATATATATGTGTATATACACTGGAGTGTGTGTGTGTGTATGTGTGTATGTCATATGCATTATTAATGATAAAATTCGTTATTTAAATTTCATAATATTCTTGTATAAATTTATTTAAACTTAAAATTTAAAAAAATGTGCTGACAGTAGAAGTTAAAGGATGCAATTTAGTGTCCATTTCTAGGTTATGTTATTTTTTCAACTTGGAGACACATTTGTGTTACAATAATAGTCCACTTAGAGAGTGACTGATATTTTTGTGTTACATTAATAGTCTGCTTAGAGAATGACTTACATTTTTGTGTTACATTAAAACTCCACTTAGAAAGTGACTTACATTTTTGTGTTACATTAAAAGTCCACTTACAGAGTGACTCACATTTTTGTGTTACATTAAAAGTCCACTTAGGAAATGACTTAATTTTTCCAATGAGTTTTATATGACATAATTGCCTCATACAATGATGGTTATGGAAGTTTGTATCTTTTGTCTTTATAAAGCCATGTTACATGTTTTAATGCAAATTTAAGCCATTTCCCATATGAAAATGATCAATTAATGGAAACTTCATTTTCTTAGTTCACCTGGTCATAAGGCCAAGTGAGTTTAAAGTAATGTCCTTCATGCATCATCCATCAGTTTGTTGTCCATTTACAGTTGTTATTTACAACTTTTCATAAACTGATCAAACAATCTGCACATAATGTACAGGAAGAATTCTTGCATCATGACTATACAAATGTGTTCAGTGGATTCTGAACTGTCATTTAGTATTGCTACCATTACTGATCTATCATTCAATATTGCTACCATTACCGATCTGTCATTCAATATTGCTTCCATTACTGATTTGTCATTCAATATTGCTACCATTACTGATCTGTCATTCAATATTGCTACCATTACTGATCTGTCATTCAGTATTGTAACCATTACTGATCTGTCATTCAGTATTGCTACCATTACTGATCTGTCATTCAATATTGCTGCCATTACTGATCTGTCATTCAATATTGCTACCGTTACTGATCTGTCATTCAGTATTGCTACCGTTACTGATCTGTCATTCAGTATTGCTACCGTTACTGATCTGTCATTCATTATTGCTACCGTTACTGATCTGTCATTCAGTATTGCTACCGTTACTGATCTGTCATTCAGTATTGCTACCGTTACTGATCTGTCATTCAATATTGCTACCATTACTGATCTACCATTCATTATTGCTACCATTACTGAAATAGAAAAACCTTTAAATAGTTATAAATAAAACAAATGAAAAAGTTTCTTAAAAATTACCAACAATAAACAAAATTTTATGAAATTTGAAAGAGCATTATGGTATAGAGGCCACTGAAGGCCAAAACTGGACCAAAAATATACAATTATTTGCTTTTTCTTTCCATCTGTGTTCTCCCCCAATTGGCTTATGACATAGTTAATTACATGATCATCAGTGTTTATACCCTTAGTTTACTACACAGTTAATTACATGATTGTCAATGTTTACACCCACATGTCATGCTACATTAATAATATTTGCTATTTGTGTTATGGATGTTCTCTCTTTTAGTATATTGTTTTAGGGCATCATTTTGATAGTCTCACTCCCTCCTTGAGTCTGTTGATAATGGTCTCACAGAAAACATCCCGGCACTCAGTCACACTCCTGCCTTGAGGCTGTTGATAATGGTTTGACAGAAAACATCCTGGCACTCAGTCACACTCCTGCCTTGAGGCTGTTGATAATGGTCTGACAGAAAACGTCCTGGCACTCAGTCACACTCCTGCCTTGAGTCTGCTGATAATGGTCTGACAGAAAGCATCTTGGCACTCAGTCTCACTCCTGCCTTAAGTCTGTTGATAATGGTCTGACAGAAAGCATATGGGCACTCAATCACACTCCTGCATTGAGTCTGTTGATAATGGTCTGACAAATTAAATTGAAGAAGCCATATTCAATTTGAAAAATCTGAATGATTAGAATTAATTTTCTCAGTTGACTATAGTTAAAGGTCCCAGTCTGTTGACTTGAATCATGGGTCCTGGTCTATTCACTTGAGTCCAAGGTCCCAGTCTGTTGACTAGAATCATGGGCCCTGGTCTATTAACTACAGTCCCAGGTCCCAGTCTGTTGACTAGAATCATGGGCCCTGGTCTATTCACTACAGTCCCAGGTCCCAGTCTGCTGACTAGAATCATGGGTCCTGGTCTATTCACTACAGTCACAGGTCCCAGTCTGCTGACTAGAATCATGGGTCCTGGTCTATTCACTAGAGTCACAGGTCCCAGTCTGTTGACTAGAATCATGGTTTGAGATCTGTTGACTAGAGTCACAGTTCCCATTCTTTTGACTAGAATCATGGGTCCCGGTCCAATTGACTAGAATTATTTTCCTCAGTATATTGATTTTAAATGGATTTTGTGTATCATTCACCCAAAACAATTTATTACATAAATAATGTAATGTAATACTGCTAGAGGGATGGAGGTATAAATTTTATTACTTTAATACTGCTAATGGGATAGAGGTACTGATTGCATTACTGTAAGGGGGCCCCGAGTGGCTGAGTGGTCTAAAGTGCTCACTGTTACGGATCGCTGCCATCTCACTTCTGTCTACGTGGGTTCGAGTCTCGGGTTCGGCCAATGTGGTTATGTGAGAAAGCTTGCTGGTAGCTTCTCATGGGTCGGTGGTTCTTTCTGGGTTCTCCCAGATCCTCCACCATTAATACTGGCCGCCATGTATAGCCTATCTTGTGCTGAAAATTGGCGTTAAACCCTATAACAACAAGAACAACAACATTACTGTAATACTGCTAGTAGGATGGAGGTATAGATTTTGTTACTATAATACTGCTAGTGGGATGGAGATATAGATTTCATTACTATAATACTGCTAGTGGGATGGAGGTATAGATTTCATTACTATAATACTGCTAGTGGGATGGAGGTATAGATTTCAGTACTATAATGCAGCTAGTGGGATGGAGGTATAGATTCCATTACTATAATACTACTAGTAGGATGGAGGTATAGATTCCATTATTATAATACCGCTAGTGGGATGGAGGTATAGATTCCATTACTATAATACTGCTAGTAGGATGGAGGTATAGATTCCATTACTATAATACTGCTAGTGGGATGGAGGTATAGATTCCATTACTATAATACTGCTAGTGGGATGGAGGTATAGATTCCATTACTATAATACTGCTAGTGGGATGGAGGTATCAGTACTATTACAGCATTATTTCATTATTGTAATACTGCTAGTGGGATGGAGGTACTGATTTCATTACTGTAATACTGCTAGTGAGATGGAGGTGCTGATTTCATTACTGTAATGTACTGCTAGTGGGATGGAGGTATAGATTTCATTACTGTAACACTTTGTTTACTATCAAACTTATGGGTCCTTCATGCAAAAGTTGTATATGATTTTCTGTGACATAAAGTATTGAAACATTTCACATTGTTCAATTTTCACAAATTATTAATTTGAAAAATGCATATTTTCAATTTCTTTAAGTTTTGTAAGTTTTCAACTTATTTTTAAAACAGCGGGTCTTGTAACCAGGTTGGGGTAATCCATGTACACTCTAATTCATTATTTATTGATTAATTTCTATTTATCTTAAAATCAGTTTGATGGTCATCTGATAGTTAAACCCATGGGATAGAAGAAGAAAGTGCATATCATTTTATTTTCACTCAATACATAGTAGAAACAAAAATTTCTAATACTTAGTCATCCCATCCTGATAAACACTCTTCTGTTGGGCTCACCTGAGCTTGAAACTGAACAAAATTTGAATACCATAAATTTTGTTTTTTTAATTACAGAGTATACAGTGCATATTAACTAACATTTCTACCTTTGATTCTAAATATAAAGGGAAATTCTTAGTACAATGAGTGAGTGATTGTTGGTGTAGTTGTATTACATACTAAATTCTGTTCTTTTTGAAGTTTGGTAACACCATTGTTACTTGTCCCAGATATCTTTTTTAAGCATTATCTTTTGATATTTAGCATATCTTGTGTGTTGTGTTCTGCTTTGTTTGTATTTCCTGCCACTTGTCATTTTTGAGTAATTTTTATGTTTGTATGAGGAAGGCTTTATTTAATGGTATGAGAACTTTTAGTCTGACCCCTTTTGCATAATTTAGCAAATATAAATTTTAAAACTAATTTCTGTATACAGTGGAACATCCAAATCCAATGCACTGTGTGACAAATTTGGGTTCAAGTTTTTAGTTTTGAATTGTCTGAGCTGCAGAAATGAGAATATCTTACACTGGGATATCTGATATCAAAGATATCTGAATTAGGCAAGTATTGGAATGACCATGATATTTGAGTTATGGCAAGTATTTGAATGACCATGATATCTGAACTATTGCAAGTCTTTCAATGACCATGATTGTTGAGTTATGGCAAGTATTTGAATGACCAAGATATCTGAGTTATGGCAAGTATTTGAATGACCAAGATATCTGAGTTATGGCAAGTATTTGAATGACCAATATATCTGAGTTATGGCAAGTATTTGAATGACCAATATATCTGAGTTATGGCAAGTATTTGAATGACCAAGATATCTGAGTTATGGCAAGTATTTGAATGACCAAGATATCTGAGTTATGGCAAGTATTTGAATGACCAAGATATCTGAGTTATGGCAAGTATTTGAATGACCAAGATATCTTGAGTTATGGCAAGTATCTGAATGCTTGATATATAAGTTATCAGTGTTGTACTGTATTTGAAAATATCTGTGAAGGTTTTCCCTTGATACCTGAACAAGTTTAATTATTTGGAAATGTTGGTCAACCAAAATAAAATAAAAATAGTATTTATTAATGGCAAAGAGTGTTTATGCTTTACAAGATATGTTATAAATATCACTGGTTGTGCAAGTACACTTTAGTTGTTTTCTTTACTGTAGTTAATGAAAACACTTATGGTCAATCAGTTATTGTTGAATTGGAAAATAAATAGATAATAAAACCTCTTGTTTTATTTGTCCTTTATTATCATCAATTTCTGATGTCACCTTTTGAAAATAAAAATTATATATAATGAATAATAATACAAACCTCTGAATTAATTATAATAAAATAGAACCAGTCATACAAAATACAAACCTGAATTAATTATAATAAAGTAGAGCCAGTCAAACAAAACACAAACCACTGAATAATAACTTATTATGACTGTATGGTCTTAAAATAAGTAATAGAAAAGAACAAGAAGCAACAAGCTTTGTAAAATTCAACAAATAATTTATTTCCCTAAAATACAAAGTGAAAATGTAAAAATGGAACTTACAGTATTGTGAATTAAATCCCAAATAATCCTATAATTACACACACAAGTCCTAATAATTAAGGTTCTGAATAAATTTTAATTGAAATCCAAATTAAATCCAATGCTGAAAGTGTTGATGTGCCTGCTGTGGTCCATATAATGCTGATTTGCCAACAGTCTTATGCTGGATCACAATAATACAATCCAAGAATATATCCTTATTTGAAATTTCAGTATAAATTCAAGTCTCTATTTCCAAGAATGTTATTTTTGAAGAGCACTTTGTATTTCAAAAGAAGAACCACTTGAATTAAATAATTTGAATAAATAAACTCAAGCCCAAATAAATTTCTGGACACAAAAATAACAATTGATTCTACCAAGATCTTAAAGTACAAATAAATCATTTTTCCAGTAACAAGATAATATAGTCTTCAGACTTCTACTTGACCATAAGCCACAATTACCATTTTCTATAAAAACAACATTACCAAATGGAAAATAGACTTCTAGAAGTTTCATGATGTTTACAAGATAAAATCTTGGCTATAATTAGAAGTCTATTACTAATATTATAATATAAAATATGTAGTGAACAACAGGTAGACCCAGCAATTCATAGGGAATTCCAAAGTTAAAGACTAAGATTGAGATAAATATGTTTACTACAAAACCAAAATCAACTGCTCTGATGACATAATGGTTAGAGTATCCGCCTTGGGTATGAGAGGTTGTTGGTTCGAACTCCAGCCAGGTCATACCAAAGACTTATAAAAATGGTACTAACAGCTGCCTTGCAAGGCGCTCAGCATTAGGAGGTTAGTGTTAGGACTGCTTGACCTGGTGTCAGAATAATATAACTGGGTGGGACATCATGCTACATGTCTGCGGCATGATGCCCCAGTGCTAGACATTACTATAAACTGCCACACTCCAGACATCATAGCATGTCACATTAGCTAAGCCCCAACTATAAAGTCATGTATAAGTTATAACCTACCTGTCTTTGGAATATTACTGCGGCCATGTGTTTGACGTCTAAAGATTGCCACGGGCTAGTGTTAAACTTTTACACAAGGTTACATGACCA
The DNA here is from genome assembly GCA_016617855.1 of Megalonaias nervosa. Classification (NCBI taxonomy): domain Eukaryota; kingdom Metazoa; phylum Mollusca; class Bivalvia; order Unionida; family Unionidae; genus Megalonaias; species Megalonaias nervosa. Next base: position 7,861 of record JAECUM010095649.1, on the reverse strand, counting down.
GCTGGAGACTGGAATCTTGAATCAGCAAAGGCAATATATCGCACCATCTAAACAAAGGCTTGCAGTTATCACACCTATGTGTTAAAGATTAGTCCAAAGATCAAAAAGAAGTCCACATGGTGAATGGGGTGTATTCTTATGTCCCCATGTTGACAGACAGCGAGAGGGACATTCTCCGCTAAGTTTGATTGGATCAGTTCACAGCGATATCCAATCAAAATTGAGATAGAGGGTGTGATTACAATTTAGACTCGAATGACAACTTTCAGAATTTGTAAGAGAAAATTTAGTATTTGTCTAGAGGGATCGCAGATCAATAGAGTTACTCCAAGAAGAAGTCACTTGTAATTTGGTGGCAAAACTTAGAGGTAGATTCTGAGGAAAGACAAAGCTTCAAAAAGGTCAGTAAGTTATTTGCTCGATTTTTGCAGAATATTAGGCATCATAATTGTAATTATTTTTAGTATGTATACTTAATTACTAGGATTGTTTAGTATGTAGAATTACCTTTGTAGTGTTTCGTTTACATGCATATTTGAGAAATGGGCTTGAGCTTACATAGAGAATTATTAGATGCGAGGCGGAATTACGTAGATTGTTAGCTTGTGGTCAGAATTAATTTTGCAATTTGCATTATGTTAGAATTTACACATGCTTGAATTGTGAATTTGGAATGGTTGAAGTATGTAAGATTAGTTTGCTAGGCCGGCTAGGAAGCGGCTACCCTACGCCGACAGCAAATGGTGTCGGCTAATTCCAAATTTTCGATAGGCAATGGAGTCTGATCCTACACCCCAACATAAATGTCCAAATATCAAAAATGGGGTGGCAAGGGTCAGAGGAAACTCGGACTACTAGTGGCCGAGTGGTCTAAGGTGCTCAACATTCGGGATTATCGCCAACTCACCTCCGTCTGCGAGTATTTGAGTCTCGGTCTCGGCTAACATGGGTACATGAGAATGTTTTCCAGTACCTTCTAATTGATTTGGGGTTCTTCCTGGAGTTTTCTCTGGTTCTTCCCCCACCTGTTATGTATAGTTTATCCTTTGCTGAAAAATGGCATTAAACCCAACAACAATGACAAGAACAATTTCTTATAAAACCATATGCAATGCACCCATGCTTAATGTCTGAAACGATCCTTCTCGTTTACACCCAAGAACTAGCTGTTACACAGACAAGGCGTCCTTCTTAAATAAGATCTTTCTTTTCGTAATCGAGTCAATATTGGTTTAATTTAATCAATGGGTGGAATGCAGCCAGTGTGGATTTGTTGGTGAACCCTACTTTATTATCGTACAAACAATGCCTGTTTGTTTTTATCACTGAGTGTTCTTACGTGCTACTGCATTGATTCCAGGCAGGTTTCGAGTTGTTATTGGCACATTAGATTGCTCCCAACTGTTGATTTATGTTTTACCCTTAGCAAGATTATATTTGAGTGTATATGCCAGTTGGTTAACACCATTTTCACAAAGAAATTCATCAACAAGGGGAACAAAATCACTATTAAAGTTGGCATCACTGGTCAGGTGATCCAACACTCTATCGGTATATTACGCAACCTCATCACCATGGTAACAGTAGATCTAATCTTAAACACAAACACCAAAGACCGTTAATAACAAAGACAGTTAATAACACAAACACCAAAGACAGTTAATAACATAAACAACAAAGTTAATAACTCAAATACCAAAGACACTTAATAACACAAAAACAAAGACAGTTTATAACACAAACAACAAAACACTTCTTTCTCATTAGTCCCATGTATCTCTATTCTTTCTTAAACTTGCCTGCAACCAAGTAAGTTTTAAAGAAGTTCTCATTAGAATCTGACATAAATAGAGGATATCAGTCATCTAATTTGGGAGATTCAGCATTCGGATCTTCCAATGAGTGTTTTTGTTTTACTAATTGAATAGTAATAAAGCCCCATGCTGTATTAGATGTGTAAACAAAAATAATATTCATATCTATTAGCAGCAAGTCTAAAATCAGCACTTGGATGAAATCCAGCTATATTTATATCCAACTATATTTATATCAAAGTATTCTTCATCAAACAATCCTTCCAAATTTATCTGTCAGTTTTGCATTGCCAGCCACATCCTTAGTATCACTGAATTTTATATAGTTGTTGCATCATTATCATTGATGGGTTCTTGCATCAGTTTAATTCAGTTTCCATTCATGATAAGGTCTCCATTCTTTTCGTCCCCAGACTTTTTAACTTTCTATTTCATATGTGTGTCCACATAGTCTTTGACATAGGCAAATGACACACCAGAGTCTCTGATTCCCCCGATTTTGTTGATCTGTCAGACTCTTTGCAACTGCGCATCGGAGCTTTGTAACATCATCTTGAATATCCAAGCTGGTTGTTTGCAGATTTTGCATTTGATCTTGAAAATCAGAAGTTCACCTGGCTCAATGTCATCTGAATCGAATCCACTCTGGTGTCGAGCCTGCTCAGACCCACGTCAGGGCCGTGTCGGAGTGAATTACATGCATAAATGTTAATAAGACATTTCATATACTACGGTGTGTACTTTCTAAGTGATGGTAAAATTAAAAAGTGCTTGTGGTTTTGATGAACGCTGAAGTGTACGTAATGCTTCAATAAGATGTCCACATACTGGCCCAAGAAGGGAGTTGGTAATGGTAAAGTGAAATAAAGCAGTGGTAGACGACTTTGTCCGCCTCAAGTTAAATAATGAATAACTTCAAGTAATGGTACAAACCGTTTGAGTCAAAATACAATAGATGATTGGGTGTGGCCATGTATGCAACCCACTGAGTCTCAGGTCCTGTTGTCAAATCCAAGTTGATGATGCCAGTTTTCCACATGCATGGAATCAATAATGCAAACTATTTCTCTATAAGGATACCACGGAAATATTTGATTGACTTTGTCATCGTAAGTAAAGATTGACTTTGCCATCGTGAGTAAAAGCTGACTTTGCTATCGTGAGTAAAGAATAACTTTGCCATAATGAGTAAAGATTGACTTTGCCATCGTGAGTAAAAACTGACTTTGCCATCATGACTAAAAACTGACTTTGCCATCGTGAGTTAAGGCTGACTTTGCCATGGTGAATAAAGACTAACTTTGCCATGCCATCGTGAGTAAATCAAGATTGGTTAATGGATGCATGGCCTTTTGCAACTTGTCCTCGGTGGTCAAAGACCTCTGCCTGAGGGTAATCAGTCAAAGATCTCTGCCTGAGGGTATCGGTCAAAGACCTCTGCTGGAGGGTAATTCAGTTAAAGACCTCTACCTGTGTGTAATCAAAGGCCTTTTCCTTTATTATTCATTTACAAGATGCTATGCTGCCTCTAATCAACGTTTTCAAAGCCATCCCAGAGGCAGTTTTAACAGCCCCTAATGCAGCCCCTTTTGCAACTGCAGGAGCTGCAGCCACTAACAATACTGGAATGGCCGTGAGGAACGTTAATACTCCATCATTCTTTTGTATCTGTGTCATTTTTGACTTTGATAACTTTAATGTCACCGTGGTGCTAATTTGTTTGGCTATATTTTGTGCTTGTGTCAAACACACGCGAACATATCCTGTTCACTTTGTTGGAGAAAGCCTCAGTGTGACACCACAATTATTTAGTATCGCACTCCTGATTTTCATAAGCTGCTTTGGGTTAAGGCTAACCTTAACTTCTTGATAAGACATGATTTTACATGATGCTGTTTAATTATAACAACTACAATTACATGTTTTCCACAGGCACATCGTTGACCCGCATTCAACCACCTGCGACTTCCAACAACAGCATCTTGTCAGAGAGAATCACAGAAATGCATCTGTATATGTATTGGAAGCAGTGGGAAAGGGCGCCCAAAACTGCAGGTCGACCATAGATTACATATACAGGTCAAGGTGTTCCAACAAAAAGTAATGAATTGGGTACAAAATTGCTGGGAAATTTGCAGAACCATATAAATGTTTTGATCCTGTCCCATGGCTGATTTCCTTTCCATTCTTGAAAAAATGTGCACTGTTAAGCAATGCAATAATACTGTTGTTGACAGATCCAACCCGGGCATCAGTAGTGTAATCTGTATCGTCCAGTTGTACCAGTTTTCCATCGATTTACAAAGATGCATCATGTACTTGTAAGTTTATTTGACTTCTCTGATCGGGTTCTTTTGCTGCCAAGTATGAGTAATACTGAAAATATTTTTTTTCTTCTAATCTATCTTCAAAGATTGTTTTGGTCTTAAACGAAATTCTTCAATGAGTCTCTTCATTGATATAAAACGCAAATGAGTTATTATGCTGGAATGCTCCAAGCAGCCTTGATCATGTATAAGTCCATCTGTAATACATTTACCACGACCCCAATGCAGTCTTAAGTATGCAGGATGATTCCCCTGTAGTGATTGGTGTAGAGAACGTCACATTAAACTCTCGTTTCATTGATGAGATTGTATCGTCAAGCTGACGCTCAGGGTTGTCTTTGTAATGACATGCTGCATCGTGACATTGATTTCGTGTAAAACGCTAAATGCTTCAGTTGAAAGTAATGAAGAACTCGTAGTCAGTGTCATGATGTATATCACTGATGTCGTCAAGGAGTCCAGGCATCAACAAACGAAACGTCCCCATTACTACTGAACAACTGCTGACAAATCAATGCAGACTCATTAATGCCCTCTGGTACATTGTTGGCCATGCGAACCTACCCTACAAGTGTTTCCAACCGATCCACAAGTTCATTATCTTTTTGTTAGTCCCCAGAAATGCATTTGGACCCAAGCGCAATTGGTGAAGCCAACAAAGACATTTCACACAAGGTGCTAGCACTTGTGGAACCTTTGAGTGTCCCTCATTTATACCCATGTTTGCATGCTGTTACGAATCTATGGTCTTAAACTAAGTAACAGAAGCAAGTAAAACCAACAAGTTGTATAAAATTTAAGAAATAATTTAAGTCTTAAAGTTATAAAATTAAAATTAAAGAGAAACTTACAGTATTTTGAATTAAATACAAAATAATCTTAAAAGGTCATTCACAAGTCCAACAGAATATAGTGTTCCTTCCGAATGAATACAATGTCCCGAATGTGCTGATGTACCATTACCCTTGAATATGCTAAAGTGTAAACAGTCTTGACGTATTACAATGGCATTGTCCAAAACTTCTTTGAATGAATTCAAAACAATTCTGGAATAATATTTTATGAGCGCTTTGTAATTCTGATGAATAATCTAACAAATGAGTCCTTTCAAATTATATCAAAACACAACGTTAAATACATCAACAGACCCATTTTACAACAAGAACATAGGAAATAGGAATGACTTAATTGACTACTTCTTGGTCCTATATGTCGCAATATTTTCCTACATGATCTATGTCACAATACCTTCAAAGGTGACAAATTTCAGAATAACATAGAACAACCTATTAATAGCTCATTGAAATCTACAGTCATGGACTAAAAGTTAAAAAGCACATTATAGAGCTACATAACGATGCATGACCACCGAGTCCTTTTCCATGTTTGAGTGGTTCCTCTTCCAATATTCTTCTTCCCCCATAAAACAAATCCCTTAGATTTTTTTGCATGAAGTTTTGTATGTACGCATAAAATGATCCTAGTATGGTTTGTCCTTTTATTCAACTATGTTTCTATGGACCTCAATTTTATGAAAATATACATTGGATTATTATTGTATAATCTTTACATCCAGTACACTCATTGAATAACCATCTGTCCCATTCCCCTCTGAGGTAACACTGTACCGTGTCCGTGGGTGGTTCGCACTCCAGCATTTAATCTTATCATTTTCTTGGGAACCATGTATATTAGCGGCAAACCTTAGTGAAAAGTCAAAGATCTCTTGCCATGATGGTTCATTAAAGTTTTGAATTGGTGTATCTAACTTGGATTTGTACTCAGGTAGTTGTTATTGTGAAAGATTGGCAAGTATTTATCCAACCTCATCTTGCATGTCATTTAGTTTTTTTTGGAATTTGTGAATAATCAAACCAACCATCTAGGCAGTTTATCCCTGGTTGTTTTTGATTGTTTCGCAGTTTCCCTGGACTTGGTTTTGTTGGTTTAATCAGCAGTGCAAACACGTTTCTGTTCAATGCCTACTATGAGGTCTTCCCATGTAGTTTGTCCTGACTGTAACTTATATTTGACAAGTTTGTGTGCATCCATGTACTCGAGAAGAAGTTCCAGCTGATCATGCTTGGCTTTGCGACATCGGTGAGCAGCCTCTCTTATAACATTTCTGGCAGATTTTGTCATTGCGATATTACAGTTCTTAAATTGTAGTGTGAGATACGTTTGTGTTAAGACACTTGCATCCAGGCCTGCGCGATAATTGTTTTGGAAGGCAGAGGCTCCGGTCAAATGCGATAATTGTTTTGGAAGGCAGAGGCTCCGGTCAAATTAATCGTGAGGAAACCATACAAGTGTTGGATAACCTCAGCAAACATATTCCAAACTCATCCCAAGAGTAGTCAGTGGTACATCGAATCCAATTAATATCATTCCAAGAGTAGTCAGTAGTACATCGAATCCAATTAATATCATTCCAAGAGTAGTCAGTAGTACATCGAATCCAATTAATATCATTCCAAGAGTAGTCAGTAGTACATCGAATCCAATTAATATTTGCAAGGCCGTGCAAGTCAATGCCTCAAAATACCATCATTTCACTGTTATCTAGGGTTACTTGAACATGAATTACTTCTGTGTGTGTGTGTGTGTGTATGTGTGTGTGTATCATTGTGAAACATGGATCACGTCTATGTTTCTCTGTCATGTGTCTATCATTGTGAAACATGGATCACGTCTGTGTTTCTCTGCCATGTGTGTATCATCGTGAAACATGGATCACGTCTGTGTTTCTTTGTCATGTGTGCATCATCGTGAAACATGGATCACGTCTGTTTCTTTGTCAAGTGTGTATCATCGTGAAACATTGATCACGTCTGTGTTTTTTTGTCATGTGTGTGTCATCGTGAAACATGGATCACGTCTATGTTTCTTTGTCATGTGTATCATCGTGAAACATGGATCACGTCTGTGTTTCTTTGTCATGTGTGTATCATCGTGAAACATGGATCACGTCTGTGTTTCTTTGTCATGTCATCGTGAAAAATGAATCACGTCTGTGTTTCTTTGTCAAGTGTGTATCATCGTGAAACATGGATCACATCTGTGTTTCTTTGTCAGCCTCAGCAAAGCATTCTTGGGGGTTATCTTGGTGTTCAAGCAGCATGTCATTACAAATGATAGGATTATTCTCTCTTGAATCAAGGTCGTTAGTAGTAGGAGCTTCCTTTATAACAGAAATCAATGGTGTACCATTTACATCTTGGTGATGACTGAAGTGCTACCGTAGATTCTCTGAGTACATACACATGTTCCTCCGCTGACGGCACAATTACGTACAACTGATCCCATATTAACCATCTCAAAATCATATTTAGCAACGGTTGGGTTTTCCATTAATTGGCCCGGCCAATAATCAAAACATAAACTCTGTTTGGAAACATGTTGTCTTAATGCTTGGGTAGTTTGGGCTTTGTCTGAGCAGAGAAGTCAATGATGGTGAAAACAGAGGTTTTTCTTTTCCATGATGTCATGTTAAAAAAATAGTTGTGTATCACAATTGTCGTATATAACACAATCACGCTTTTATATTGCGTTCAATGCCTTATACCGCAAATCCAGCTCAAGTTCAAAGGCGCTATGGTCCTGTTGCGATCACTGGAACTTGTATTCACTGTGGAGCAAAGAAGTTCACTTTTGCTGAGCCATTTAGGCAAAGACACGCAAGGTCTTAAAAATAAGTCGCCAAATGCCCTGGCGAAAAGC
>JAECUM010095648.1:0-85308 GCA_016617855.1 Megalonaias nervosa | reverse complement strand
GTTCAAAACAAGAAGAACTAAGTGTCAATGCATTGTTGAATAAATGTTCTAGATTATATGCTGCACTTGTATCCTAATTCTATTTTGTTATCTTTGTCATTCTAACGTAATGGTACAAATGTCATCATAGCAAAATGTATATTCATTTTTGATCATTTGGTAAATTTCGGTAAGTTCATAGATATATGCAGTGATATCAAAATCATTGTCAAATTTGCTGAGATCCTACTTTTCATCGGACATTTACTAAAACAACAGGAACACTTGTATAAAAATTAATATTGTTGGTATCAGGGGTTTATTTACGGAAAAGTTTAGAACTGATTCGATTGCATACAAAAAACACGAGTCATTTTTTTTTTTTTTTTTTAACTCTGATATAAACATTTTTGTTCTTAACCCATTTTGACAAAATCTATGTAAGTCCCGCGTGCAACTTATTTAAATTCATCCATGTTCAAATAAATGTAATTAATTTTATCAAACGTACTAATAAGTTGTCACAGTCATTTTTGAATAAGTAGAGTGTTCAGATTGACAAATTGATAGTTGAATACCTTTTCTCTGACAGTTATACGGCAAAACTGTTTCAATATTGGTAGCGAAAAGAATTCGTTTTGAAATCCTTACTTTATATCGTTGTTGAACCTTGATATTCATGTTGTAAAATAATATTAACATGGGTACTGGAACAATCCTCAATTTTTGCTCTTTTTCTCCATCTTTGAAATGTAAGAAATTATCTACTAAATGAAATAACATTAAAGATATGTTTATGCTTTGTCATTCAATGTTTCCAACATCAATTTATCATGCACCTTTGATTTTGTATGTAACTGCACAAGATGAATATGTATTTTTCTTCCACACTTACATTCAAGACTGTTTTCCACTCGTTGTATAATAAACCCGTCCTTCCCATTCTGCAATCATCTTGTTTGTGTAATGTCGTTAATAGAAAAATAAATCACTTATAATTGAAAGGAGTCTGTGTGTTCATATAAACTAGTTTTGATTTCTTATAACAACACTTACCGGAACACCACGAGAATTTTTTTTCAACAAATGTTACTGTTAACTTTTTTGATTACATAACATTATTCATTAATGTGTTAATTACTCTCAAACTCGGACCAGTCTGATTCGGTACAAATTACTGACTGATTCGGCTCAGAATTCTGGGTGATTCGGCCCAGCTACCAAGCTGATTCGGACCATGTGAAATATTATTCAGTTTAGTCCAGGATTTAAACGTGACATATAAATTTGTTTTTAAAGATGATCTCTTCATTATGTCCCAAGTACGTCGAGCAGTTCAAATATGCGTTTAAGGTAACAAAATCCCGTTAGTACGCATGATCATGGTGTTGTTATATATAATATAACGTAATCCTGTTTATTTTGCATCGGCAATTTAGTAGTGAAATATTTTTTAAACTTATCGTTCAACTTTAGATAATTTGTTTTGTTGATAAATAATAAAGTTACGAACACTGACAAAAAAGAAGAAATAAACTAAATGATGGGCGTAGTACAAGTGAGCTTTCAGAAACCGTCCGAATTCTGCGCATTTGGCATGATGTTGAACTACTGCTTTTCCCGAGTAGGCGTCAATGATGCTGTTTATCGAGTTCAAATAACATTCGTAAATGGTTAGCAAATCTCTATGAAAAATCGGATCAAATTGTTCAGTTAGAAAGATGATACTACAACCCTTTGGCTCATTGACGGTCAGCACCAATTCAGTCGATTTTGGGTTGTAGAGGTCCATGCCATATTGTCATCTCACGATGACTTTGGTTATTAGTTTGGAACCCTTTCATATATCTAACTGCAAATGTCACATCATGCCTACACCCGCTCTATTTTTCCAACTATAATGCATCTAATGATTTGAAGAGCAGAGCAAATAGGGACAGAGAACATTTCTTTATCGTTAAATACAGAAGCGGAGTTGATCAAATGGAAAAGTTGAAAAGTTGCAAATTTAATAGATTTAATAAGTTATTAAGTTGAAGAAAAACAACAATAAATAAAACTGTAACAACCATGCGGCGACATCTCAGAACTAGTATTTATGATCCTTCTAGGGCGACATCTCCAGGCGCAGTAGGGCGACTTCTCCGACCACAATGGCGCGACTTCTCCTGACACCTGGGACGAGTTCTCCCAGGGCGAGTTCTCCATGGGGCGAGTTCTCCATAATTCCATCTAAAGGTGCATATAACGATACACGCTGGAGGAAAAACATTCAAAGGAGAAGTTTGTGTTGTGTTGACTTGATAGATGCATATGACAATACATCATGGAAAGAAAACATTCACATGTAAAAGTTGTGATAAAATGTTTAGTAAAAGGTATTTAAAGAGAAGATAAGTGATTAATAAAGTGAAGTTTGTGACAAGATTTTTTTGTTCGAGTAGTTATTTAAAGATGCACATGAAGGGGTATATATAAACCCATTGCCCAACAAGTGAGGACATGTTACCATACATTAGTGCCAGGCTACAGTTTTTCCTATTTTTTGTAAATGAATGTGGAAATTATATTGTGCTTTATATATGTTATAGTGATGAAACATTTTATCATTAAATTGTCCCTCTGTGCACATACAGCATCGTGCCTAAATTATCTCCTTTAATTTCCATCTTTGAGTGTTGACATATGATCTGATCATGTAGTCCAAATCCATAGTACCACCTCTCAGTATGAACCCTGAAAGAAACAAGTCTTGTAAATGTTAATCTTTTGTCAACACACATGCATTTGGTTGGAGTATCTGTCTACTTTGGCCTGCCACACTGAAATGCCTATGATCTTGTATTATGCTTTCTCATTGGTTATTTCAAGAAATCGCCACTTGCTGTTTAGCGTGTTACATTTGCTTCTATTGGGTAACTTTAGCTAATAGAATAAAAACAAATTTGTCAAATCAAACCAATCACATTTGTGGTTGGAAATTATAATGACTTGTTGGATATGACTACAGAAATATCCCATATGGAAATTGTAGCCACCTGATAGTTTCGACAGAGGTCTAATTAGCATCTGATTAATAATAACCTGAACTGTAATGATGTAAACTCGAATAAACATAAAATATGTACAAGTTTCTGGTTAGAGTTAGCCAACTAATTCAATAAAACTGACGCCGCGACACACCATCAGAAACAAATAAATTGAATTTATTGCATTTTATTTTATTGTTTTAAACAGGTTAAATACGTAAATTTCTGTTTAAATATGGGAAATAAACCAAAGCAGTGTGAAGTTTGTATTAAGTGACCAACCATTTATATTTGATCGTGGGAAGGCTGGGATTTTCTTTTTAGCCAGTAAATTTCTTTCTTTTACTACAGGATCATTTTGTTTTGGTTTTCAAGTAATGTAAGAGATGTGATTGATTTTACTGTGAATCAGGGCTAGAATATTTTCTTCAAGCTTTTTAAGGGCTCGATTTATTTTCAAACACCTCCCCTCCCCCTAACCCGCGAAATCAAATGGTCGGTCACTATCAAAATGTAAGAATGTCTATTCAGACAAAAAGATGTGATGATACTGGAGACAAAAATATTTTGAAGAAAAAGACATGGATACATATTGGAGAGAAATCTTTCAAATTTGAAATTTATAGTGAAAGGTTTTAGATGGACTGGAGATCCAAAGGTGCATATGATGATGTAAATTAGACACATTTGACATTTGTGATGAAATGTTTAGTGAGAATGGAAAGCCATGGTTAATACAGAAATATCAGGAAATTCAAGGACTATTCAAAATCAAAAATGTCATTTTTCAACATTATCCTTAACTGCATTTAAATTTAGGACAAATATTACAATTACGGTGCATTTTGCCCACCACATTTCAGATTTAATTACTTCATTGTATAAAAAGATGCTGAAAGATTTTGTTGAACTAGACCTAGGTCAAGCATGTCCAACACATTTATCCTTCACACTATGTGACCCACAGTCATGTAGGCAGTCCTTTGAAAATATGCAATCAAATTAATATGCATAATTAGTGAAAAGGAACTGTTTTTTTTGCGCATACTGCATACACCCATAAGAATTCTACCTATTTTGTCCCCCATCCAATAAAAAGGTCAGATTCCCCTGACCTGGGTGAAGTCGCTCTCAGAATGGGCTTGTGGCCATGGGGATTAAAAGTACTGCCACTGCATCTACATCAGTTGCGGGGGTGGGGTGGGTGGGGGTGGCAAGCATTCTAATTTATTGAGTTACTCTTTCTCAGGTTTGTCATGTTTAAGCCTATTTAAATTCATTGTAGATATTTTGATATTTTTGTGCTTTTCACTATTGTCATGGGACATTAAGGGCAATTACACTCTTTGATCAAATGTCAATCTCCTTGGAGCAAATGCACCACATAACTCTTTCCTTATCACTTGGCCCCTTACCCATCATAAAGCACTTAATGTTAATCACATTAGAAAATGTTCTCGCAATCACTGTTAACTTGATCTACTTTTTAAATTAGTCACTGGCAACACAACATCCATACATCTGAACATTATGAGGTGGTTACAATTCCAAACAAGGCTGAGTGCTATCAAGTTTAAAATTAGCCAAATGGATGTGTTAAATAAGTGATCCAGAACAGAAGAGCAATTCCAGAAAGATATAAACTCTGATGTTTTAACAAACCATTTTTTTTTTTTTTTTTTTTCATACATTTAGCAGCAAATTATTGTCTTCCAATGAAATTGGTTTGCTTTGAAACTGAAGCACTTTTTAAAGAATTTAATTTTCAAGTACTTTAATATTTCTTTCTGGAACCGACCTCAAATTCAGGCACTTCTCAAGGTAGGCACTAAAATTCAGAAACATTTTTAAGATTGTGCTACCACTAAAATCTAAAGGTATATGTGTGAACACGTATTGTTGAAAATGCTTTTAAATATGAAATTGTGATCAATTGTTTAGAGAGAGTTGTAAGTTGAAGCTGGACATACGGTTAACTACTGGAGAAAACCCATTCCAGTGTGGAGTTTTTGATAAAAAGTTTGATAAGAGCTGAAGTTTCATGGTCAAAATGCTTTTAAATATGAAATTGTGATCAATTGTTTAGAGAGAGTTGTAAGTTGAAGCTGGACATATGGTTAACTACTGGAGAAAACCCATTCCAGTGTGGAGTTTTTAATAAAAAGTTTGATAACAGCTGAAGTCTCATGGTCCAAATGAGAACACACAGTGACACTGACCCAAAAAAGTTTCAGATATGAATTTTTTATATAAATGATCTATATCTATATTATGTGTATTATTTTCATAATAATAGTTTTAAAAGGGTTATTTAGTTAATAATAATTTTAGGTACCAATTTTCCCCAATGACTTTATATTTGCGCATGAAAAAAGAGGTAATATTGCATTAAGTGAATAGATTCATTCATGAAATTCCATGGTTGAGTTGCACTATTGATCTATGTAAACATCATATGACATAACTTCAGGACACAAGTTCTGAAAAGCCAAGCTGACCTAATTTATGATTAGTCAGTCTAAAACAACTCATGTTGTTTACAAGATTGGATATTTCCAGAATTTATATGATGCTATCTAGTCAGTATTGTGTATTAGTTTTCTATATACGAGATGAATTACAGAGAATTAGCAATTCTTATTAGTAAACACATCTTGGAAGTTATTGAGAGGATTCATTTATTTAATTTAATCATTCGTTGCAATTACAGTAATTGAAATATTCAGATTAATTGGAATAATGTATGTACTCACTTATAAGTTGACTTTTTAATGAAAATTTTATTCATGCTGAATAAGGGTCCTCTTATAAGTGCAACATAAAAAAAAAAATGATAATCAATAGATAATGGTGGAAACATGAGATGTTTGCAGTACACAAAAATACTGTGAATTCAAATATTTATATGTTTCCATGCCACTATTCCCATTCAGAAATATGTATGTGGTATGTACTACTTTTATCTGTTTCATGATGGTATTCATTACACATTACTGGTGTCTCCAGTTATTTGGATTTTATAACATTATGGTAAATTAAATACTATCCACTGCAAAGTGAAGTGGTTGTCAGCATTGTTTACTGTAGGTATTTAGTAGCATGTATATTGCTTCCATGTTCGTGGAAGTCTTAACAATCTGTATTTTAATTAATGTTTTGCTTTATAACACCGTTTGATGCAACAAATTTTGATTTATGTTGTATTTTCCTTTTCCATAGGTTAGATTTTTAATTCCCATTTGATATTTCCCGTTTTAAGCCAGTGCACGTGACACAATAAGCCCGTAGCTTGTAAAAGCAGCACTCACTAGCTTTCACGTTGACAACCCTTTTGATCAAGCCACGAATTTAGTACATGTACTTGTTCAGTGCCAGTTAGAGTTCTACATTTTCCAATGAATGTTTGACCTTTGCCTTTTAGCTTGTAAAGGCAGCTTCCATCGAGCTGCAAGTTTGCCAAGTAAAAGAGAGTGTTTATTTTAACCCTCTAAGAGCTTACCGTCTAACTGACGTGATCAGTTGCAACCTTTAATAGATTACACAGACTGTATGTTCAAAGTGTTAATTACAGGGCCCAAGCTCAGTCTATATATAAGCACTCGCATATGACAGTGAAGCCAAGTAGACAGTCAAATGATATTTACATCGCCTAGACCATGGCAATTTACTAGTTGATAATGATGGAGGACTTCTGAACTTTTTCAGAGAGTGAAGTGAATTCATGGACTTTGTGTCAGAAGACATTAGATAATGACTTTTTATAGGATACTGTGAATTTGTAAGAAATGTGTACTTTCATTGTTTATTTGTAAGACGTGTGGCATTAACATGTTATGGTATATTGTGAATTGGATCATTCTGAAATATTTTTATACTGACATGTGACCATAATTGAATACATAGGTTTACGATGTAAAAGGACACAAAATATCATGCATTATGGATTTTAATTTGAACAAATCTTAAGTTGCTTACTTATTTGTGACATGTTCCACTCAATAATATAATTGCATTTGACACTAGCTGTCATTTTTCTTTCATATCCATCTATCTAGGCTCGTTTCATTTTCCGAAAGCTCAACTCCGACTCCGATGACATCACCCCTTCAGATGGATCTGATTTGCAAAATACACCTCGACTTATAGGAGAGCCAAAGAAAATTAGCTTTTTGTAGCCCTAAAACAGGGTGGTTGTGCTTAACTTATAATCGAATTAATAATAATAATAATAATAATAATAATAATAATAATAATAATAATAATAATAATAATAATAATGAGGACTTTGTATAGCGCCTAATCTTTAGAAGCTCTAAGCGTTTTACAACATTTGACAACACTTAAAAAAAAACATATATAATGATATGATTATAAAAATAAAAACAACCACCACGAAATTAGAAAACAGAAAACATACTGTAAATGTTTAAGGTAAGGAAACGTTATTAGGTCTTTAAGTCTGTTCTTGCAATTGAAATAGGCGAGTTTTAAGAGCGCTATTGAATGAGATAACTGTGTCGTTGTGTCTACGTTCAGTGGGCAATTCGTTCCACGTTGCTGGGCCCTGGTATGCAAAAGAACGTTGTCCATATGATTTCATTTTCATAGTGGGAATAATGAGAATACGAGTGTCAGAAGAGGAGCGTAAGTATCTTGCTGGTGTGTACACATGGGTGAGGTCGGATAGGTCTGTTGGACTGGAGCGCATCAGTGAAACGTAGCATGGAGAACAAATTTTGTGTTTAATTCTGGATCGAATGGATAGCCAGTGTAGGGTACAGAGCAGGGGGGAGGCGTGCTCTGATCGTGGTACTCTAAGGATGATCCGAGAAGCTGTGTTTTGAAGTTTCTGAAGTAGATATTGAGACGAACCAGACAGAATTGAGTTACAATAGTCCAGTCTGAAAAGTACTAAGGAACACACAAGTGTTTTAGTGGCATCAACTGAAAGATATTTGCAAATGGAGCCAATGCGTCTCAGTTCAAGATATGCAGCCTTGCATATGTTCATGACATGTTGGTGCAATGAGAGAGTACTGTCGAGAGTAACACCTAGGTTTCGTACTGACTGTGTGAATTTAATGTTGGTGTTGCTGATATTTATTGTCTGAGGCAAAGGATGTGAATGAGAAAGTCTTTGTGTTGTAATCAGAATGGCTTCAGTTTTATCATCATTCATCTGCAGCTTGTTACATGTCATCCATGAATTCACATCGGAAATGCACCTCGCTACACCTTGGATGGTAGCTTCAACTTCAGTTGGGTGGCTAGATTTGTATATTTGGGTGTCATCAGCATACAATTGGTGAGACACTGGATGATGATCTATGACACTTGAGAGTGGCTGAGTGTATAGAATGAAGAGAACAGGTCCAAGAACAGACCCCTGTGGAACACCACAGCATAGATCAACTGGGCTGGAGTGTTTTCCATTTGCGGACACAATTTGTGTCCTGTTGACCAAGTAGGACTTGAACCATAGTAAGGCTGTATCGTGAATGCCAAATACATGCTGGAGACGGTGAAGTAATATATCATGGTCTATTGTGTCAAATGCTGCAGACAAGTCAAGGAGAGTGAGGACTGTAATCTTTCCGCTATCCAAAGCAGAGAGAAGGTCATTGACTACTTTTAGAAGAGTAGTTTCAGTACTGTGGCAAGGGCGATATGCAGACTGTACATTGCTAAAAAGACTGTTTGAATTCAGATGAGATACAAGTTGGGATAGAACAACTTTTTCTAAGATTTTTGACATGAATGGGAGATTAGAAACTGGGCGGTAGTTCTTTAAGTCGTTATGGTCGAGTGTTGGTTTCTTCAGCAGAGGCTTTACAATAGCAGAATTGACTTATAAGAGAATATATAGAGTATACAGAACCTTTATTAGATCCAAACTGGACTCTGGTTGCATTGTTCATGGTTCAGCCAGAAAGTTGCATTTGAAGCTGCTTGACCCAATTCACCATCAGGCAATACACTCATTTTTAGAGTGTTTACGACAATCCTGCTGAAAGACCTTTGAGTGAAGCAAATGAACCACCTCCATGATATTGTAGGGTAACATTATTTTACAATATAGCCTAAAATTTAAATCCAGTCCTTTAAACCCTGCTTTTGTGTCTGTTTTCCAACCCAACTACAAAAAATTATATGAAGAGACCAAATGTAATTCTTATCTTTGACATAAGAATATCTTCCAACTTTAACAATACAGAAATGGACCTTTTAGAAATCCGAAAATTTTTGTTTCCAACACCTCCTTGGCTTTAAAAACAATCCCAAGTACTCTTTACTCTGCATGAAGGAAAACTATCCAAGATAAATCATTCTATTTTTCAATACTCTTATAAGGAACTTCACTGCAAATTTAAGAACCAAACAAGAATTTTTACTGCTGGCTCAGAGGACAGTGCTGCAGCCTTCATTAGTGGAAAATCACACAACAAAACGTCATTTGCCAGAGGAGGCATCAATAACTTATGCAGAAATTAGGGCACTAGATCTTGCCTTGAAATATACTGACACCAAAAATAGCTAGAACTCTGCCATCGTCTCCTATTCTCTATCAGTACTCAAGGCACTTAACAAGAGGAAGATGCAAAACCCATTACTGACCTACATTCTCATTAAATGTATCAAGCTGTGTATCTCTCACAAAATAATATAACGTTGGTTACCCAGTCATATCAGTATTAAAGAGCAAACCGTGCTGCCAAATAACTCTGTCAGCAACCACCTGATTTAAAAATACCATACACTGATTTTAAAATTGGCATAAAAAAAATTCTTATTTAGTATGTGACAAGCATCATAGAATTATAGCCAATAACAAAATCAGTGGGCAAACAATCCTCAGATGAATGGTCTCCCTCCAATAGAATGATCGATAAGAATTACATAATAATTGTATGAATTAGAATTGGTCATATTTGCATAATCCACTCATATATAATGGGGGAGATCCACCCAAATGTGTTTTTTTGCAATAAACCCTTTACAATGAAGCACTTTCTGATAGATTGTTTCGATCTCGAGCCAATATATGATTGTTACCACAAATGTCAGTAATTAATGTAGCTTTTTGATATGGTAAATTGTTAATGATAGAGCTCGAAATAAGCTTATGATTACTGCTCAGTCCTATAGATCTTGTTTTCGATTTCATGTACTTTCCATGATTGGCTAATGCAAATAAATACTGTTTAAATCAAGCGCACAAGTTTAAAAGTTTTTCCAAGTTTTTTAGTGGATTTTCACCAGTTTTCACGGAAGCTGGCTAGCAAGCTGCAGACACTAGTTAAAAATAATCTAAATGTTTAACTTAAGCATAAACAATCTAGTTTTTAGAAAATATGTATTGCTGCATTTATAAAGATATATTAACTTCCACTATTATGCTGCATCAAGTCATAAATAATACTGAAATCAATAAGTACTGCGGATGAAAAATATTATCGACTTTTAGACAAGTCAGATGACTACAAAGCTATCTGCATCTTCATGTCCTGATCAACAACATATTGCTAGAATGTTCAGCTGACCTTGATAAACCCACTATTTTTTTTTGTTGTTGTGTGTTTTAGATTTGTTACGATTTTTGTTGGAATCTACTTTTGGAAAGCACCGTAATAATAATAATAATAAGAAGAAGAAGAAGAAGAAGAAGAAGAATATTAATAATACTCAGTGCATGGTTTTTGATCTAAAACCAATTTTACCATGTGAACCTTTATACTGAAGTCACCTTTATACAAAGGACAGTTTTGTCGTTTCCTATAGGTGACTACTATTGACAGATTTGATCATACTCGATTTTATATGCTGTGTATAAGAAGATCTTTATTGCTCGTCTGATTATCTTCATAGAACCTGAGCCCACAAGCTAGTGAAGAACTTACTAAATATATTACAAACCTCAAGCTTACAAGGGAGATAACCCCACCCAACTCATTGTTCCATTCAAAACTTGATGGATAAGGTAACTAAGTAACAATTTCCCAAAGTTGTGTAATTTGGTTTTCTATTTAAGTAGTTAGAAAAGATAACTCTTATCTTGAGATACATGTAGATTAATGAACAACATTCAAAGCACAGAGCTGCTGGAAGAAAAAAAAATTAATGCAAAATTGTCCCATTTTCATAGCAGAAGTAAAAATGATACCCAAAAATCAGAGGCATAGAGACAAACAAAAGTCAGTTATAAAGATGCCAAAGGGATCTGGGTACTCAGGTACCCACCCATTGATAATAACCCGGGTAATAAAATGAGCCGTAGGGTACACGTTTACCATATACAATTTTTCAGCCAGAGTTTGTAAAGGTAGAACTCCATTTGTTTTCAAGGTGACAATCCATTTGATTGAGCTGCAAATACATGTACTTTTTCAGTGCCAAGCAGAGGTCTGCCTCTTCCAGTAGATAACTGACCATAATCCCATAGAATGTTTTCCCTCATGACAACTCTAAAGATGTTTAGTCACGAGTGTGGTACAGTGACAAGTAACAGAAGGTGGTTATTTAACCTTGCCGCATGTTTAGTTGCACTTTGAATAGATTCTACAAATTGTATGATCAAGGCGTTACTTACAAAGCTCAAGCTCAGTGTCTAAATAAACATTCACATATGACAGTGAGGCCAAGGAAAGGGAGTCGGATGATATTTATGATGACTAGACCACGACAATTTACTAGATGATGATGGAGGGATTTCAGAACTTTATCTGAAAATGAGGAAGAATTCTTGGATTTTGTACCAGATGACATTTGGTAGTGATATTTATAGGATACTGTGGATTTTAAAAAATGTTGACTTAACTTCAGGTTTGTACACATTTAATACAATTTCTCTTTGATCGAGTAATTAGGATCAACAGGTACCTGGTACAAGTTTTCTATAATTTTGACAGCTCAAGTCTGTTACGATACTGTCCACAAAAGCAATATACATACATGCCAACCTCTGGCAAGGAAAAAGTGTAATCCAAGTGGACAAAAAGAGTAATCCAAACAGAAAAAGAGTAATCCACATATAACATAATAAAATTGAATGAGCATATGTACAAAATGATTTATTTACCCCTCTGGTCTTTTAACATCAATTACTGCTTCAAGTTTTCGTATATAGCACTTTGAGCTTTAATAAGCAAGAGACTCTCATATTGCATTTCAAAACACTTTGTACCAGTTGAGACTATGAATGTTTTGCACACTAGTAGAGCACTAAGTGCTGGGTTACAGAGCCTGGATCTGAATTCAGTTTTATTTTTATTAACAATACTGATCAATCTCTCACAGACAGCATTAAAATGGTAAAGAACCAATATTCCTTTCACAACCTGACAAAGAAGAGGAAATTTATATCTTCCAGTTATTTGGTCTATTAGCTGGAAAATAAGGTGCCACTGCACATCAACTCTGTCCACATGAAGTACAGTGTCAGACAGAATGCCAACTTGATACTTCAGGAGTTCTTCTAATTTATTGGCAGCCTATCCTGCAGCAAAGTATGACAGAGTCAACCTGATATGTACATTCATGGAGACATTTTTCAAAATACAGAATGCAACTCCATTATCAATTCCAGTCTTCACTGATGCATTATCAGTTGAACACCCCATACAGTTCTGCCAACTTATGTTTATTGAAAGCATTATTAAGCAAATAAAAAATGTTTTCTCCAGTGGAATCTACTGTTAATTCTGGTAATGAAAGAAGAGCACTCTGACTTTGCCCTTTTTGTTGTCAATGTCTCTTACACAGATTGGGTACAACTTTTTGTCATCATAACCACTACTCCTGTCTGTTGCAATATTAAACAGCCCAATTTTCATTGCTTCTGCAATTTTAAGTGAATTATCTTCTGCTGAACACCTAACAATATTAGATGATTTTGTTCTTGCACAGGCATATTTTCTGCAATTTTGGAATCAGGAAACATTCATCTGAACAAAGGACCAACGTGGTCTTCTACCGCTTGGGGTAGTCCGTGTTCTATTAAGAACTTGGTAAATAACACCTCTGCATTTATAAAATTTGTGTCCACAATTAAGTTCTGTATAAAAAGAGAAGTTATCTTAGTATTGGAGTTAATAAAAGGAACTAATTCAAGGTTTCTTTGTTTTACCACCATGCCCAATATTAAAATCCTTTCCACACAGCCTGCAATGGGCGTGAAGCTGCCCTAGAATGGAACGCTGTATTGTGTAATTCATGTATTCATCTTTGAATCGGCTTTTCATATTTTTCTAATCCATCTGTGAAATTATTTGAGAAACATTTTTGCTCTAACACACAAATCAACCAGAATAAATCTGACTTGACTTTTAGAAACCAAGGTCAAAAGTTTGAAAGTAGAAACCAGCATGTTTCTTGGAAATAGGGCAGCTACTATAAATAAAACATAATAATGTTAGGAAAGTGCATGCAAGTCTACGGACAAGAGTACCCTTATGTTGTAGTTACGCAGAAGCCGTTTTTTCTAAAATACGGTCTGTGGGATTAATGGGATGTTAATAAAAATGAGAAAAATTATTCATTTTTTTTTTGAGGGAGATATACTGAAAATGCATAATCCAAATACAATTACGCGTAAGGTGTAATTTAGTGAAAAAAAAAAGGGTAATGGTTGGCATGTATGAATATAGCAGACCAAATTCTGCTGCAGTGGAAGCACAAGAATAAACTTTGCACTCTTATTATAAATTACAGAGAACTCATTAGATTTGCATTTGGAAACAAATTCCTGCATTTGGTAGAATTTATATGGAAACTATCTGGCTACCTTCAAAGCCATCTTTTGGTTGAAAGCATGGAGACCATAAGGGATGTGATTAGGCCAAACTGGAAACCGATGGAACAGCGTTCATATTTTCCCATATAAATGCAGTAACCATTTTATTATATGCTCATTTTTTTATTCTACCCAAGGCTTAATTATATAAACAAAAATACACCACAAGCAACAAAGTAACTGAATTTATGATGCATTCCAAACTGAATTCATCAGTACACAACAACAACATTATTTAATGAGCACATAACTCCTCCCAGATAAATCTGAACTTAGTTACGCGCTATACATCACTTCCAAAAGAAAATGGTGTTTTGGTCCACCTAAAATTGAAATTTAGATTCTTATTGTGAATAAATGAGCATTACAACAACTTTTCCATTTAGTCTGGAATGAATAGATTTTGGTATTTTTGTTGATTCTTCTAAATTTCGTGATAATGACTGGATTTATTTGTCAATTCTACATGAAGTATGTCTGATTTCAGCAGCGAGGGTGCAGTGTGTTGACATCTGCAAGTGTGTTTCTGTTCTGTCATTGAATGTTTGAAATTATAATGTGGGAAAAATATGAAATCTTTCAACTGCATTTATCAAAAAGACGCTATGGAATATAATGTTTATTTCATTTTGAGTGCAGTAAGGAGGATGTAATTGCACTTGGGATATAGTCAAAATTACAGTACAATTTCAAAATGTATAATCAAGCTTTAAAACCCATGATATGGCTGATGTAATTCAGACTTGCAGAACTAAGAAAGTGCATTTAGAGGAAATTCAGGATGTAAAACTGTAAGTATATTTTTTGCCATTCTTATTACCAGCTAAAGAAGACAGTCTATGCCTTGTCACTTGCACGTTATTTGTAGAGACCCAGCAATTTTATGACCTGTGTGGCGTCTATCACTAACCTAAATCTGAAACATTTTATCAAGAAAGTTAACGCGGAATGTGGCAAAGCAACTGATATGTGGCAGTCCACAAAACATCTGCCTTCGTTCATTCAGAAACAAATTTAATCAACCAAAATGTAAAGCGTCTACTACATGAGTGTACATGATTTGTTTACAAAGTAGTTCCTAATACGCTACTGGACACACGTGTCGTGCACGTGAGTGCAATATGAAGGAGTGCAATATCGTATTGCACGATTCTGACAATGTAAAGTTAACGGAGACAAAAATGAGCATATAATAACAGACCTGCCAACCCTGATGAGTCCATCTCAGTAAGGTAGTTGATTTTTTCCATAATATTGACCAGTTTTCAGTAAGGTGTAATGAATATCAATAACTGCTATTGTAAAGCTGAAAAACGTAATTGAAAGTTTGATGCAGCGACGATAAACATTATGTTCAACTGAAAAGTTTGTAAAGTATGTGTAGACTTTATTTACCACTAATACAGTTGCATGAACTTTAGTTTCAAACCCTATGCAACTCAATGGCTTGTTGCTATCTCTCAACTTGACGTAATTCTTGGAAATTCTTTTCCCATTTCACATGACGACAGCAATCATATCTCCTGCCACGAGATATACTCAAATTGGTACGTTATGTCCAATAACCATAATTGTGTCCTTTCCAGCTTTTATTCACAAGAATCTGAATACTCCTTTTTATTCTTCTGTGTTGATTATTAATACTTTTCCAGAAGCTTATTTTCCCTTTTGTCTTAAACATGCATCGCTTTCTGGATGCCATTTTTAAAAAATTCTATAATCAACAGTTTGATCATGCACACACTTCACATGAACAAAGAGGTGCAGTTTAAAGCGTCTTGGGTGCTGCTGTAAAGTTAGTCTGGTTCCCTGACTAATTTCACTAATTCTAACATGAAACCCAGATCCAAATCAAACACGGACGAACCAATTATCCAGATTTTTCAGGAACAATCATTTTTCCGTGGTCTTTGCTTGTATGCCGCAAGTCAGTATTTTAAGGGTAATTTTCGTAAGACTTATGGCAAAATTGTAAGGGTTGGCAGGTCTGAAATAATGTCTCAGTTTGCGAGCACATCTGTCTATAAGGCGTTCTTTGTAGGTGTTATTGTGTTTAATGTTGGTAAAACGATTAAGATGGTCTCAACATGTATTATTATTGGGTTTTAATTACTGGCAAATTTTATGCAGTCCACATTAAGAAGCGCAGCTTGTATTCTTATAGCAAGAATAAAGTCTATATAAAATCACAATAAAAATTAAGCTTAAAAAGACTTGTTTTAGTGAATGCACCAGTGCATGTGCATGTGTGAGAGAGATGAAACAATGCTGTCAGTGTACGAGATCATAATTATTCAAGGCAGTTTTTATTTGTAGTTTTGGAGTGAGGGAAAAAGAAGTTACATGGTAATAATCACTGGACATATCTGAATAGTACAACTGCATATTTTCAAAGCCTTTTGAAATGGGAACCTTTCTAATTTTAACAAAACAAAATATGAGGTTAAAATTAATACAAAACTAAAACACAACCAAAAACCCCACCTTAATTGTAGATGATCTTGATTTTAGTCTCTCATTTTTGTAACAAAAACTGCAAGATTTTGCAAACGTAAATCTTCTTAGTAGAACTTTTATGTACAACAATTTAAAGGATTTTCCCAATAATACACATCGCTATGTATGAAAAAAATGATACATTTAATTACAAATTACTTTAATAGCTAGATGGTATATGAAAAATAAAGGATATGAACAATTACATGAAATATGGTACCTGATGAATGAAAAAATCCATGAAGTCCATTTTGTCCAAAAAGTATAATTTTTCTTTGTCAATTTACATGATTTTCCAAATTACAACCGACGAGAATAACTTCTTAGAAAGCTATTCAAAATACGTCAAAGCATAAACTACCTAACCTCTGTTTGTTGAAGACCTCTGGATTTGTTCTCCAACTGCTTAATTCTGAGATTTTTTGTAACAGATATTAGTCTTGATTCTATCATATCATCATTCTTAGATATAAAGATAATGGATGTCAGGGAGTTTGGAACTCTAATATCACTCTCAAAGTCACCATATACCCAGTCTGAATATATTGCCATATTTAATTTGTTGCATCACAGATAATGGGGATCACAAAATTTAAGGCCCTTTTTGGACAGATGTTGACCCCTAACCTATGTATACATATGAGTACAAACAGACAAAAAAATATGTGCATAAAGCTTGTTCAACAGCGTTCCCAACAAATGATTTACCTCCCCTGAAATTGCAAAGCACTGGCCAGGGCACAAAAAGAACTTGCAAGAATTATGATGACATTGTTGAAATTGTCTTGTGACCATTAAATGATTCATCTAAGTCAACAGTGTTTAACAAATAAAATTTATTATTTTTGTACTTGTTATATTTTTTTATGAGCTGTAGCTAAATAACAAAAACTGCAGTCCCCATATATATCTATGGATGTATAAGTATATCAAGGAAAGATGAAGACATATGGTATTGTAAAATATGAGGCAAATGTCTACAATCCAGAAATCCTGATTAGATTTATTGCAAATTCATATCTGGAAAAATCGAGCACCTGTGCCAACACAAGGAAAGCAAGTGAGTGATTTAACAGAGACAGTTATTATTGACAGTGCATAACATGGAACAATTCAGGTTTGAAACTACATCTAGTTACCATACTTCTATATGAATTCACAGATATGATTTAGATTGGTCACGCACTACAAGTCTAGTTCTATGCTATATTTTGCACTATTGTTCATTACAAGAATGGTTCAATGCTGATTTCGAGGGCTGCACATGGTAGATTTAGATCAAATTCTGTAATAACCTCTGGATGAAGGATACCCATATACCCAATGGGTTGACCAAGAGCAATAACCTCTGCACACCTCCCAGGGAAGAAAGTAGGATCTGAAAGAAAACAAAAGGTAACTCACAGCCTGGATGGTGTCATTGTAATGAATCTTTATGTTGGTGAATAATGAGCTATTAGACTTCAATTACTTGTAAATTCTGGTCAAGGTCCTGACATGATATTAATTATTAAAATCATAATGACTGCTTTCACGAATAATCATAATTACTGCTTTCACTAAGGTCTCTTTATATTTAGTTCACTTCCTTTACCAATTCCAACCATAGTTTACTTTTTTTGCTACTGATGTTGTTGTTACTATCAATAGCCTCACTTACTATTGGAGGCCCTGAGGTAGTAACCAGCATCATCCTTGCAAGGTCGAACTTCTAACAGCTGCATGATCCTGTCCAACAAACCATGGATTATCTCAAAACCTGATGTCTTGTTGTAATTCACTGCACAAATACGACGTTCATTGCAGGCACCAGTATCTAAAAAATATGATATGGATATACAAAACATTAGCAATGATCATGAAGGTTGCCAACATCCCACAAGGTCCACAGCATAATCGCAATTAAAATTTCTGCTATTAAGTCATAAATAGTTATGCCCCTAATTATTAATCATGAAGGAATTAGACTCTTCATTGCCAATAACTACATTTATGTGAGTAAACAGGACTTTTGTGGAATGTCATATCTTGCCATTTCCATCATGGCATAATCCAAAATCCTTGCAATGTTACTAAAACAAGAAACATAGATCACTGTGACCTACTGTTGTCTATGGTGAATATGCCCATCAAGATTCATGATTTTACACAGAACACTGTCGGAGAACTTAACTAAATGCAACAAAACATAACGTTGATGCATAAACCACTACCACCATGAGCACAAGAAAAGCAATAGCTAAGTCTCACTTATACTTTGCAGAAACAAAAAAAATACTAATACTTGGGTTCAGATAAACAACAATTACTTTCTACAGTATATATCAAATAAAGAAGCTGCCATAATGTAAATGTGAGAGTCTGGATTTAATGCCATTTTGCAGCACATGATAGGTTATACAAATGATGGAGAAACAACCTTGGAAAACACAATGACCCATAAGAAGCTATTGGCAAGTATTCCCACATATCCACACTGGCCTTGACCAAGAAACAAACTGAAATAGACTACTGTGAGATGAAAGGTGAGCATCTCAAATCATTTGGCCATCCAGGCCCTGTATGTACATGAAGCAAGCTTTTGATTATAAATCAAAACATAGGACTTAAAAAGTAATATTATAACTTAAATATTGACAGAAAAGGTGACCCAATTAAAAATAATGTTCCAAGAGAACAATAACCAAAAACTGAAACGTGTCCTTGATGCCACCGCCAACATGATGGAATTAAATGGCCAAGTTCTCTGTGGACAAGGGCCATAACACCAAAAACATTTCCTGAAAAATGGTTTGAAATTTAACTGGATTTATGTATTTTTAATTTAAGCCCACATACCAAAGCTGGTTTTAAGTCATGATATCCTTCAAAAGTTAAAATGTCAAGAAGGGGCCATGACTCCATACAATTTTGCCCAGAAATTGTGAAAATCAAACTGGATTTGGATGCAGGTTTCTCACTGATAAGCCTAATACAAAATTTGATTTAAATCCATCAAGTCCTTTAAACTATATTCAGTGAAAACAAAAACTGAACGGTCAAATTACAAGTCAAACATGGGACATAACACAATAAAAATTTTCTGGAAGCTGAATTTATGCTGGATGCATCGGATAAGATGGGACTGGCTGTAAAGATATGGGCAAATTATACACCCCCTCCTAATTTATATTAAGTTTACAGGCCTTTCTTTTAGGGAAAGTCACAACTCTACATTTTTTGGGGTAACAACATGAACCATATATACTCAAGTATAAGTTAAGTCCACCTGCATACACCTTCTGTGGATTAATCATGCAAATGTCATGTGATGAACATCTTGACATGTGACTATAATCATGGTTCAACAACACATCAATTTATACAACGCGTCGATTAACTGACTGATCTGACCAGTCTGGGTTATAATTTAACAATAAAATCAGCTCATTTAGTAACTGATACTTTATTGAACTGAGTTAATAGTAATATGACACTATCTTCATCACATGACAAACATATGATATATCCACAGATGCTTGAGTCACATGACCAAAATCATTCTGAATATGTGAAGATGCATTTAATTGACAGCTTGACATTAATGGAACAGACAATTATCTGCCACTGCAGCCTGGTAATTCAAAATGGCAACAAAAGGCAAGGTTGCTTTATTTCATACAGATTTACAACATGTGAAACATTGGATTTGATTCTACAATGCTATACAGCTTGCCATAAAGACCATTTCAACCAGTGATAACTCAAGAGCCAAGAGAAATGCCAGTTAGTGTCAAAAAATGATTGATATGTGTAATGATGTGTTACAGACAGATCTGTCTGTAATAATTGCTCAGTTTGATGAACTGGTTGAAATCAGATCCCCAGACCAACCATCAATATCAGGACAGGTTCAGGAGCTGGTTTATCAGACTAGAACTGCAGTTGTTCAGTGTTTAGTGTGTCAAACTCACAACTAGAATGGTGAGGGTTCAAATCCTGCCTTGAGCAGGCCTGGTTGGCCACCACTGTCTTCCTGGGCAAGAACTTTACTTCAACTGCCACAGAAAAATAAAACCTTTCATGTGTTGATGTGCTCTAAAACACCAATCCCTCTCAAAAGAATTCAAGAACACAAGCATAAGAGCTGTCAGAAGATTACATAATTAATTAATTAGCCTGCACAGCAATGCCAAACAGTAAACATTTCATGCATATTCAGTTGATTTCAAAACTCTGGATTAAAACAGCAAACACAAAACCAAACCTTGCATTAACAGCTAACAGCTTTATAAACAAACAAAAGTGAAACTGAATTCCACAGTTCCTAAATGGGTATATCAAAACACACTCTAAACACAAATTTCAACCTGCTGTTTACAAAAAATAAGCATGCAAATATTTAAATGTATTTTTTCTTAAACCAGTAAAATAAATAAATAATGTAATCTCAAACACATGCTATATAACACAAAGAATTGAAATTTAAACACAAAACATTAAACATTAACTTCAACTGCTGTCTACATAGCGCAAACCTTAAGTACAGACATTTAAAACCTTAAATGTTTCCGCATATAATGCAAAAAAGTTTTTATAAATGTGCAAAAGGTACTGAATAAAGTAATACAGTAGTCCCCCTCTTATACGGCCACCCCTTCTGCACCGGGAAAGTGGCCTTATAAGACGGGTGGCCTTTCCAGAGGGGGAATAAATTTTTGGTGAGAAGTATATGTAATGTATGCAGTAAGAAAGCAACATTCTTCAAAGCATTTAGTATCTTCGTTTAAAAGGAACATTAATTATTAAAAGGTTCTTCTTGTCATAATAATAGACTTATTTCAACTGAATATGCATTAATAGTTCTTATTCTTGGTGTAAGCGTGATATGCGAGCGGGTGTTCTTGTCATGCACATTGCAAAACCATTCAAAAACGTCATTTAAATCTTGGTACATATATAATTCTCTTTCCATTTGCTCCATTTTCCCACTGATGCTGAATAACATCCTTATTGGTTACAATGTTGTTTATTTGAGTCTTTTCTACCTAAAATCATTCGGCAAGTTCCCCCTCCCCCACTCACCCGATGTCGTTGAGTAGAATAACTGACATTTTTCTAAAATAATCGTCTCCATTTATGTGATGACATGTTAATGTTTGGTAATGATTTATTCCGATGTTGCTAACTGTATGCAATTTAATTATGCAGACGAAAACTTTTGCAGAGCGGACGAAATGCCTTCTTCGTAAAGGAATGTGTTGTCACGTGATTTTTTTTTTGGTCTTTGTCTGGTACCCTGTTTTCTTCAAGGCTAATTTCTCTCTGTGTGTGTCTGCAAAAATCTATTTTTAGACAATGCTGACCCTGTTATGATCTTGACAATTATGTCCAGTTGTAATCATCAGTGTTGCCAACTACAAGACTGATAAAACAACTTTTCTGCATTTAAACAAAATGCCATGTGTTTTTTTAAAGGCAGCGATCTTGTCACATGATTCATTAGTCGCAGTCTGGTACCCTATTTGTGTTTACATTTCTTTACACTAAGGGAGAGAAGCCAAAACGGCTTCGATATGTACGCAGATTTGATCTGAACAATAGCACCTCGCGGCCATTAGGATTTGTAATCTTGACAATTATTGTCAGTAGTAATAGCCACTAATTATGAAAATGAACAAGCTCAACATCTTACTAAGGGAAGCCATAAAAGCTATCAAACCATTTTCCCGCTGACTTGTGTATTGTACATCAATACCGCCACTTCTCAGCTGTTACTACTGTTCAATAATTATAATCTTAACAATTATCAGAGTGACTAAACCGGACATCTCATGATAACACAGCAGTAAGGCTAATCGGATTACGTGTACTTCCCTTTTTGTATGGATTAAAATTTGAGGCTTTCTCGACTTTATGGAATAAATGTGGCTTCTAGTGAGGCATAAATGATATAATATTAACCTTAGTGGTACATGTACTTTAGTCAACACTTCTTTCAGTAACGAAAACCTGACATTGGGAAACAGAAATCAGATTACTTAACACATGTTATGAATAAAACTGGTTCTGGATACATATTACAAAATAAATTGCGGCCGCTTGTGTGGGGTAAATGTTATATTTTTGCACTAATATGCTGGCCGCTGGTCGTGTTAGCGGGGTGGCCTTTTGTGAGGGGTACTTTTGAACACAAACTTGTCGGTGCCGTCTGATTCTGGCCTTAAGGAGCGGGGGGCCGCTGGTTGGGGGGGGGGCGTTCAAGAGGGGGACTACTGTACTAGCATGCTAAATTCAAATGCATAGTTCCCATCAACAAGCAATACACAAAGCCGACAATCAGGGGCGTCAAACATATGGCTCATGGGCCGGATACAGCCCACTAGACTCGTTAGTTAGACCCACAGACCAGGTCTCTTGTCAGTGTCAAATTTGTATGCTTATGTTCATGATATGAAGTACATTTATATCAAACCTAGCCAACCATAGAAAATGAGATTGACACCCCTACCTTAAACAAAAACATTGACCTGTTGTCTACATAGAGCTAACCTTAAATGCAAGATTTAAATCTCAAACCAACCCCCATTCCTGGCCCAAATGTATAAAAGTCAGTAAAACTGGATAAAAAGGTGCTGAATAAGTAAGTCCAAGAACAGACTATTTAACACGCTTAAGTGATACAGAAATGCACATGTTCTTTCAACAAGCCGCAAAGAAAGCACTAAAAAAATCTTCCAACCTTATGTCTACACAGAGCAAACTTTAAAACACAATTTTTAACCTCAAATTTTTTCCCCATAAATTGCCTAAATAAACAAAACAGTAAAACTTTTTAAAAAGGGTTTTGAACAAGGTCAAGCAAATGCTAGCAAACACACTGCAGTGCAACTGTGTAAAAGGTTTAACTAGGTCAGGCAAATTATAGTAAACACTCTGCAGTACAATTGTGTAAAGAGTTGAAATCAGGTCAGGCAAAGGCTAGTAAACTAAACACAATGCAGTACCGCTGGGTAAAAGAGTATAATCTACAGTCTGGTGAAAATGGTAGCAAATGAACAGCAGTGCAGTTTCAATGCAGAGTTCTTTCATAAGAGTTATAATCAAGCCCTAAACACAAATTTAATGTTTTGTCCACACCTCTGCCACAAAACACAGATACTGACACAAACAATGATCTGGATCATAATGGAGTCATAATATATGCTCTCCTGTACTTCATGCTGTCGAGCTAGAAGCAAACAAAGAAACAAAACACAAACTATACTTTGCAAGCTTTGGTGTGTAAATCATTTTCAAGTTTGAAAGACCATCTGAGGAATTCTAGGGATTCTACTAGATTATAAGGCTTGATGCCTCTGCCTTTTGTAATCATATGAACAAAAGATATGACAAATTGGGAAGCATTTCATTGGCGATATCGTTTAATGCACATAAAGAGTAATAGTGTGCTATGCATTTTACATTTGCATTTTGTTATGACAAATGTTACCTGTCTCTGGATTTTTCAAGACAATATCTGAAATTTCAAACAGCTGTAGTGGTAGAGGCATGTTCTTGTTGGAATGTATGGTCTTCATTAAACCTGGCAAAAGCGTGGTCCTTGCAACCTGAAGAAGATTAATACATCCTTTCTCAGGTGAGTGGGTAAGGATAGGAAAATCTATCCCAGGGGATATGATTTGTGCCAGGGAAAATGTCCTGAACACAAATCTTGCTCCTAAGTATTCAATTACCCTTATTTTGTCTACACATGATATTTTTAATGTGATAAGAAGTTCACAGAACTTAGTCAATTCATTAATTTTTTAAATTTCTAACCTGAATGTGACCAGAGTGGCCCAAACACTGGCATTCTCTGTGCCTTTCATTCTTAACGGACTTTCCATGCTAACACAGCGCCATGTTGCGTACAATACGAGCAAGCTGATTTCCTCCGACAACATTGTGACGTAGTTCATCACATTCAGTAACTGCTGGATAATTCCGTAAATTACCATAATGTTGAGAGTTAAGAGTTATATTCGTTTGCACACGTACACAGAAATTACACTGCTTGTTAAATCCATGTGAAAGGCAAATTTTAAGCTGTCGTTCTTTTCCTTTGCTTGATTTGACATTGTAAATATCAGAAGCAGATGACACAGTATTTTCCTTCTATGTACATACATGTGTAGTCATGCATATATCCCTTCGCTGAAAATGGACTTGTCCAGGAGCTGGAAATGGCTGGCAAACAGGGTTGTCTTTTCCACTGAAAACTTCCATTTGGAATGAAACAGGCAGCAGATAAAGGTGTTAGGGCTCCACCTGGCATAATCAGGTTTGAAATTATAAATCAATAAATGAAATAAGTTTTGTGCATCTTTTATCCCTTTTGTGCTTTTCATTTTTGAAATCAGTGGGGGGGGGTTTACAACAAACAGGGAGAAATATTCAGACTACAGTAAGGAATCATGCAGAATAGGCCTAATACACCCTCCTGCATCTCATAACAGATGATTAATGGAAACAAATGTCTTGGTGATTTGGAAACCAAAGTCTTCATCATTAAGTGGTTAGCATGCTGGAATCTTGACCAAAAGTGTGCAAGATTGAATCCTACCACTGAATAAAGCTCAGGACGACTACTGTGATGCATTCTTGGGTAAGGCACATTATTCAGATTGCCTCAAGGTGGCTACTGTGATGCATTCTTGGGTAATGCACATTATTCAGATTGCCTCAGGGTGGCTACTGTGATGCATTCTTGGGTAAGGCACATTATTTAGATTGCCTCATTAACTTAATTAACATGTGCTGCTGTGCTGTAAAATATCAAATCAATCCAAAACCATCTATCAACTAGCTTTAATAAGACTACTTGTTTGTGTATCAACTAGCCTTAATAAGACTACTTTTTTGTTTATAATTTCAGACTATTGTGTCTAAACAACACTATAATAATAATTTTTAAAATCCCACTCCTTCATCCAACAATCTGCTTAATCTAATGAGAATAGCTTAGGTTACATTAATATTATTAAAATATTTTTTGCAATGTATTATTTGAATAAAAACAAAAGACATTATCACAGTGACAACTTGCCTTTCAAATGAATGCATATTTCAGTTAAACCTGAATACAGCTAAAGAATGCATACATTTTACCAAGAAGAAAATATGCCCAGTAACGCATGACATATTCTCCAGGTTACCCATATGATGAAAGCAAATTTGTAGTAAATTTTGTTTCTCCAGTAATACTTACCTGATGATATTGCTACCTCCAATTTCAGCCTTCTCTACATGTTATACAAAGGGAAGCAACTCTAAAGTGTTAACTCCCCTTTCTTACTCACAAAGTGGCTACTATTTTATATCTGGTTTAAACCTGGGGTTTTATAAGTGAGAGACACCTAAAAGGATGCTCTTATTCATGTCCAGCTTTCTTTTTCTTGACACTGTCATGCATGGATGGAATAAATGACTGCATGTCCTCATCGGTCAAAATGTCAGACCATGTATTTTTGTACCAAGTGCATTTGTGTGCCAATGAGCAATGGTATGTATAAACAACTCTCATGATGATCATCCATGACCTTAAATCATGTAGACTTCTTGCACTTAGTTGTCTCTGTAATGAAGATGAGGAACAAACAAAAGCATACAACAAATATGTGTGTGTGTGTGTGTGTGTGTGTATGTATATATATATATATATATATATATATATATATATATATAAACTTGTTTATGCCCTTTGTACATGTGAACAAAATGTCTCTGAACATAACATTTAACTGACTCACAATAAAAAAATTCTTTTGTTACCAGGATCGTGAATGTTCCAGTAATTTTTTGCAATCTTGACAACTGTAGTAAGGCTCTGAACAACGACAGTCGTCATTGTTATCTACATCTACCAAGATTTTTACCTTGTAATTGAAACTGAAAGTGGAAAGTGGCTTTCTCATGGAGACAAAATCCCCAAGATTTTCTCTGCCATGAACTAAATTCTGTCCATTCCATTATCAGATCAGTTTGTTCTGGTGTTTCAGTTCCATCACCTTCGTCAACAGGAAATGATGAAGTATTATCAGTATGCACGATTATTTTGTCCATTGGATATGCCATCAGTAATGATCAAATTATGGAATGCCAGTCTGGTACAACCATTTTGCCTTGGTGGACAGCTTCATAAGTAATCTCAGTTCACTATGAATTTCATAGGAATTGTTGGTCTGGTCAATTGGTTGGCTGGAATGCCAGCTGCAGATAGCAGACATGACCACTGCAAATGTGCAAAGCTCATTAATATGCAGAGATGCAGCCAGAAATTTTCTTATGAGAGGGAGGTTCCCTACACCTACCTCTTGGAGGGGGGGGATGGGAGCTGGTGAGTGACAACATTATTATAAGATATATGCATATCTAATTTAAGACTTTATATCAATACTTTGCCAACAAAACATATTAAGTATTTGCATACCAAAGTTCATTTGCTGTGCTGGTCAATATTCTTCTTTACTTCATATCACTCTGCCTCTTCAAAGCCTTTGACAAAGGGAAATGGTCTAAATGACTCCCCAGTATATGCTTATCAGCTTAGTCACTGTTTCCAATATTAAGAGTAGTTTCAATTCTGTTTTGTGAACTAAATCCCATCTCATAATCTGCTGTTTGTAATGGGTGAACCACTACAATTTTGGCCAATTTAACAAATCTGGGAACTGGTCTTTAGGATATTCAAACATATTTTTCCACATCTTGATCACATTGTTTATAGAATATTTCTAATGTAGGATCACCTCCATTGCAAAGCTGTATGCCAAGGTTGCAGCCTTTGATGAACAGAAGTTAACCTGTGCAACCATGATCGTTAGTGAATAGATTATCTTTCTTATACTTGTGACAGAAAACACATAGCATCCCTCCTTTTTGGTTCTATCCTGAACCAGCTGTGTCTTGGAATTTCAGTTCCTTTTCTTCTCTTTTTCTCAGCCTCCAGTTCCACACGCTGTGGATGAGGTACCAACTATTTCCGTGTCATTGGTTTGTGCAACATCTTCAGTCTGCATCAGAACATTAGAGCTTTCCTCTTGCTCAACAGTATACAGCATAGCGGATGTAAATAAATCGGTTATTATCCATTTCGGCATTCATAATACTCGCTGCTTGTTACACTCTCTACAATTCTGTTATGGCTGATCAATGGATCAGCTTGTTATATCAATCTACGAGACAATTTATTTGGAACCCCTCCAGAGTTTCTGCAAAAATTGCAGATCTCAATTATACATATGCTTGTATAAAAAAAACTAAACCTACCTTAGCATAGCTTGATTGAGATCTCCGACAAAATGGATGAGTAAGACTTAATTTGACAAGTCATTATTTAAAATTTTTGTCTTTAATAAAAATGAAACAAACAAACCATGCATTGGGTACAACAAATTTTGCTGGAACCACAAATAATTTATGTGACCTTTCCCCACTGGTTTTGAGAAGTTGCACAAATAGTGATTTTTTTTGTGAGAATCCCATGATCCTGCGGCCCGGAAGCATCTGTGCATATGGCTGGACTGGTTGGTTTTATAGTTGGAAAGGAGTCCTAGATACCTTGCGGTCTGGACAGCCGGCATGGTGTGGTCAAAATGTAAGGCAAGCTATGTGTTACGTCTGAGTGGTCAGATATAAGAGGCTCCTGACCACTAATTGTACAGAGCTCATTCATATGACTGGATCAGTTGGTCAGCAGTTGGAATGGAGTACCAATGATGATAAATGTTTTGATGTCCAGTCAGCTGGTGAGGTATGGATCTTTTCTCTGTACCATATTGGTATGGACTATCCATCTGTACCATACTGGTAAAATTGCAAATCTTCATGTCCAGCTTTCTTTTTCCTAACACTGTCATGCATGGACGGAATAAATGATTGCAAGCCCTCATGCCTCATTAGTCAAATGTTGGACCAAGTATTTCTGTACCAAGTGTATGTGTGTGCAAATTATTAATGGTATGTGTAGATATCTTTTGTGTCCATCCTCCATGGCCTTAAATCACATACACTTATTACACTTACTTGTCTCTGTAATGATGATGATGAACAAACCAAAGCATACAACAAATGTGTGTGTGTGTGTGTGTGTGTGTGTGTGTGTGTGTGTGTGTGTGTGTGTAAATTATATATACCATATTTACCATGTATGTTGGGACACCATAAATTAATTTTGAAAGTAAATTTTTTGTGCACTAAATGTTCTGGGACACATCGTATTTTCGAGTCATAAGTTGTGGGACACCTTTTAAATCATTTGAAACTTGTACATGTCGGAAAATGCACTCCAACTGAAAATTTATTTTAAAAAATATAAAACTGTGTACTTGAGAAAAAATTCTTTAATCCACTGCAGCATCATCTCATCAACATAACTCTTCTCTTGCATATCTTTTAAGCATTCTCATACCGTGAAAAATTATCGTTAGAGGCAACACATCACCTGAAGTTAAAACTGCAAGAAAGGAAGTCAAATTGTTTCAAATCTGCACCAGTCATGCTAATTCTCACACTTTTGACCCCCATCATATCGCCAGTCCATCCAGGAATGAGATCAAAGTACGCTAGAATTTCATCCATGTTAATGATCATATTGTCTGCAAAATCATCTACTTCTCTTTCTAGTCATCACAAATTCATCAAATGATTTTTTCTCTCCAAATCTTCTTGGTGACGCTAGGTCATCAATGTCCATGCACGAAGCACAATACCATGTCACTTTAAAAATTGTTCCATTGTTTCAATTTATTTTCAAAATTCCGTGAATACCAGTGAAAATGAAGCAAAGTTAGCTTCCATATCTCAACAGTCTTTGGATATTCAAAACCAAAAATAGTAAAAAAAATAGGCACACTTAAAAGAATCCAAGGTCGAGCTGCTTTGCAATAACGTTTGTATTGATATCCTTCTAAAAGAAAAAAAAAAGGGCCTTCAAAGTATCCAAAGTCGGATTCCAAGGTCTTTTTTTTGCTTTGCACATCTCTCTTGATAACTTGCGCACAACGGGGTCCACAAATGACTGCTCTATAAGCGAGGGTGCGAGTTACTGGGGGACCTCCAAAAATTGAAAAAATCTACTTAGGCTATACTTCATGAAAACCTGTGGGGGGGGGGGGAGGTAGGGAACTGGGCCGTTTAATGACTGAATCCTTGTTTTACAATCACATCGATAATAACTGTTAATAATGCGCTTTTTCAAAAGAAGTTGTTTCTTATTCGGTATAAATAACATTTATTTTCAAAATGTCCAACATATGAAAGATTGTTCCAACTGGTTTCAACAATCATCACGTGTACGCGAAAACATCTGGGTATTACATCACTGCTTTTTGTTTTGTTGATTAGTCTGGTTCCCAGAGTGGTATTTCATAGTATACTGCCAAGTCAAGAGTTGGAGGAGCAGGGAACTAGACTAACTGTTGATACACCATCAAACAAGATTCCTTTATTTAAAAAACTAGCAACATTTATTTCGTGAGACAATCATCTATGTCGAAACTCAAATTTTGTATTGTTCAGTTAGTACAATATTGTTGTCATGATTTCAATGGAAGTGACAGTGAAATTTCTTATCATCCTTGATGATATCTCTAAGTGCCAGTTCAGGAACTGACTGAAACTTGCTTGCCCACAATGGTCCGTATCTGTGAAACCAAATTCTATATTTTGCGAAGTATTCGTTTTGCTTGGTTGCTTTGCTATCTTTGATCACAATTTTATGAGTCGGTTAAATTAAGGTAGTTTATATTACATACACAACAACATTTATAACAGTATTCAACTGATCAACTGAAGCGAGTTCACCCAACATATGACTGGGGCCGCTAGATTTCAAGTAGGATGGATTTGCGTGTCTTTTAACTTTTCTTTTATTCCACCTCCTTTATTTGATTCAAAAGACATATTTAACGTGATAATACAAAGAAGACCAGCTTTTAATTCAGTGCCATAATACAACCAATACTTCCACAAGTTTGTTATCAAAACACAGTCAGGACTTAATTGGGTTCTCAGAGAAATGCCTGCGGACATAGCTGACACATTTTACATTTAAATACACACTGCATTTATGATGATTACACTTAAGAGGAACTAA
Source organism: Megalonaias nervosa (assembly GCA_016617855.1). Classification (NCBI taxonomy): domain Eukaryota; kingdom Metazoa; phylum Mollusca; class Bivalvia; order Unionida; family Unionidae; genus Megalonaias; species Megalonaias nervosa. The sequence goes on along the minus strand of JAECUM010095648.1, from coordinate 54,899 downwards.
AAGACAGAATTAAAACACAAATTTCACTTAATAAAAAATTATTTAATTGGCACTGAAATATTAATGTACTGCCTACACTAGACATAAGTGACTTTTCATTGATCAAAATTTCTTTGAATATTTTTAATTACGATGTACAAAGAATGTCGTTTGGAAAGAAAATGTAACCATTTATATGACTTCTTATGAAAAACTGATAATTTCAAAATGTTGATTAAAATTTCCAAGTCCTCTCTACCGTTTTCGACAATAAAACGAGCGATATATCAACGTTTCAGTTAGCAATTTTGATCGCAACTTTCTTCAAGTTCAATAAATAGGGATCAATTTTTGGGGGTATATTCTGGTTAAAAAAAATGGGATCCACCCCTGACCCCACGTTGTAAGCGGGTTCGCGAGTTATCAGGGCATGAGTTATCGAGGGAGTGGTGTAATAAAAATAACCTTTGTCTTTGATGTCCTGTCAGTAAATTCAAATAATGAGTTTCCTGCTTGCTTCCAGATGTGTTTATTCACCACCGGGCTTCTGTGTGCTTGGCATCTGCAGTGATAACACAAACAGGCATTGATATCTGTGGGTAAAGTGTACACAGCAATAACTTGCTTTAATGATACTTTCGTAGCCTGTGCTTGTGAAAAGACTGTCACTTGCACTCAAGTGAATGTGTTTTCAAATAATGATTTTTATTTGCGAGATACTCTCATATAGTTGACCTGGATATAATTAAATCTTGGTTATTTTGCACCTAACACCATATCATTCGTGAATGACAGTTGTCTTCAAGATATTGGTTAATTATTTCCCTCTCGTTTGCAATTTTGTTGGATCCAGTTTTTAGTTGGATAACATATTCAAACCTTTGAGCACAACGAAACATGATTTGTTTCTCAAAGTTCATATCAATGATCATTGTGTCATGTGTTATCGGACATAAGCGACACATGCTACAGTATGGAAGCCTACACTACATATATGGAGTTTGTGGATATATTTTATTTTTTAATGCTCATGATGAAAAAAAAGGAATAAAAGATAACAATACAAGGTTAGTTTCTTCCTTTTTATTATCAAATAAGTGTTTTATCTATTTTATTGCAACGTGCAGTGGGGGGGGGGCACAAATTCAATACAAATTTACTTCGTTTCTTAAGTCTTGGGACACATGACCTAGGTGAAAAATGTTTCACCATAAGTTCTTGGACAGAAAAAGATAATTATTTTATCGTGTCCCAATATATACGGTAAATACAGTGTGTATATATATATATATATATATATATATATATATATATATATATATATATATATCTATATGTATACATACACACAGAGACAAACCCACTTATCTCAACCTCGGTTATCTCAAGAACCTGTGTATGTCAAGCATTTTCGTCCAGTCCCGAAAAAAGCCTTCTTTTTTATGCTAAGTTTTCCCCGCTTATCTCAACCCCTGTTAAGCTGATAACCCCTTTATGTCAGGCACAAGTTTCGGTATGAAAGGACATGTGGACTCACTTAATTAGATGAAATGCAGCTTTTAATGTCTATCTCTGAGAAATTTTACTACAAATGATCCAGTGTTTCTGCTACACCAGCAAGGATGGAAAAAGTTACTACAAGACCAAATTTTACCAGTACAAATGCTAATCAACCAATCTCATCAATGCACACTTTATGACTTGCATAGAGTGGAGAAAATTGTGTTGTAAACAATACTTTAGAGTAAAGAAATCGAATGAATTCACATCTGATCTTTACAGGAGCTGCATTCATAATGGACAGGGTCACATGTCAACACCATGACAATATAGTTCATTCCACAGAGTATCGTGAATTTTATCTTATCTGTAACTCGGTAAATTATCAAGTCAACATTAATAAATGTAGCTAAAAATACCTAATTTGTTTCACACTATATATTTAAAAAGAATTACGTACTTTTAGCTCCAACGAATGATACAATTACACACACAAAATTCACGATGCTTTGTGGAACAAACTATAGTGTAATCCCATTCCAATATCGTCATGGTCAGTCAACAACTTGATCCATACACAATTAACAACTTTGGTGCAAAGATTTTTTTTATTAAGTAAATCAGTAGTCAATAAGTGTTTCCAAGCTGCATGTAAGTGTAAGCTTTCAACTGTCTGCATGGCTAGATCACGTTATTTTCAATCATCTATAAATAGAAACCTGTAAACTTCCAAACCAAGCTGGTTCCTCCCCCCAACAAACACATGGTTATTAATTTGTTTTAAACAAGAGTAAATAAAAGCACAAACAGTATTTAAAAAGTCCATAGCGCCCATTGTTATTTTTAAATGAAGTAGATGGCTGTGCAATGATTACAGATTCCTCAACACAAATGGAACATAGCACAAAGTGACTGCTTGGATTAATGTCTATAAAATAAAAATAAGAGGACTTTGTTTTCTTTTTATCTTGAATCAAATATTGAAGCCTTGCAATCCATCAAAGTGATACGCCAACTCTCATTCTGGCGCTGTGTTTTTGCCGACGGTCACTGATTAAAGTCGGGAGGGACATGGGACTACAACTGTATGAACAAAATAAGTCAGCTTCTTACAGAATTTGATGTTGAGATAGTTAACTTTAAAGACATTGAACACATTTTACAGTTTCTCAGTACATGAATACCAACAGCCTCATCTTTTTTCTGGTACAGAGGCTAATTTTATTGGTAAAAGTCAGCACATCAGTGTAAAAGAACCTCTGATGGTCAACAAAAGCGATTGATTTTCATGCACAATTTTGGTCAGTTACATTTTGCTTCTAGCTAAAGTCAACACAAAGAAAATATTTTTTTAAAAGTACAGTCCTACATGTACTTAAATTGGACTAGATTTTGGTCAGCTTGAGAAAACTACTAACAAAGGGAAAGAACAACTTTAAATCGCTGAACATACTTAAGTGTTGTAAAAATGTGTGACTTGTTACTTAATCTCATTTATAAGACCACCAATCTTTTATTGTGCAACACGGCATGATAGAACTATTATTTTTATTGTGCATTAGAAATGCCATTTGCTTTCAGAAACAAAATGCCACATTTTTGGGCATTTCAGATATATAATCATTGTTATGCAATAGGTTTGACCACAGGAGTCTGTCGTTTTATCAATAAAGTACGACAAATTATCAATAAATTCACCACAATTCATAAGAATGTTGTATGCACCATAGAATACAATGTTTTGGCTTATTGTACTGCTGGAAAAGAAATTTTGATGACTAAATTTAAGTTATAAATTTAACTGATTGTCTTGGGCACATTTTAAAACATAATAGCAAAATAATAAATGGTTTAAACTGGATATAATGGTAGTCACCAAGCAGGTAGAAAGGGAAGTTAACCTTAAAGGATTGCTTCCCTTTGTCTATATAATAAATATATGCAGGCAGAAAGGCATTTGTTCATTGTTCCTTGTGTGCTGGATTTGTGGGTAGCAAAGACAGGTTACCTATTATAATGTAATCAGGTCATGTATTTGAGGAAGAAACCATTGAACACAGATGTTTTCTAGAATATATTTTAAAAGATTGGTCAAATTTTTATTTCATAATTTTTTTCCCAATCTTCATCTGAAGTACAAAAGTTAAATGTTATTGGTAAGAACTAAATTGGTTTGTGATTATCAGATTCATTTATTGAAAGAATAATGATATAATGGTGACAGAATTTCATAAAGTTTATCTTTACCTGAAATTCTAAGGTTTTGGGATTAGCTATATGAACAGCATGTGTATCCGCCAGCTTGGTTCTCAGTTTTGTGCTTATGTCTTCTCTTGAACACTTCAAGGAAAAAAATGAAGAAGAATTAAACCAATTTATTTTTTAAAGGTACGCAATATACCATCATTTTAAAGGAAGACTGTATATTCTACATGGAAACTTCCAAGGTGCACAACAGGAATATACAATGTCTGCATAATGGGTGTGTGTGATGTAAAGGTTAATCCTTAAAAATTTACTTTCAAAATAAATATTATAATTATGTCAAACATGTTAAAGGTTGATTTTGTTATAGCAAATAATGTATTCACAGAACACTGATGCCCTGTCACCATCGCTTTCCAATATATGAATCTCTAATCTAAATACAAATCTTGACCAGGTGAGATGGAACGATGGAAAGGGTGGATGGCCAAGGATAACACTATCTGCCCCATCCAAGTCTGTGGTAAGGAATAACATACTGAACTTCAAACTTTATATGGCATAAATGACATCCCTTGGTCACTCTGACCTAATAGTAACTCCAGACCCTTTTACACGAACTACTGAGCATGGAAGTAAAATCTGATGTAAATTTACTGTTGAAAAGAAGCCTCATTGAAAATTTATTACATTTTCAAACCAGGAGTTAACGCTGTTTGGGTGAGAGAAAGACAACTGACGATATTATGGATTTCAATGGCATTGACCAATTCACCCAGTTACCACTTATTGTTATGAATTTCAAATAACAATGTTCTTCCCAGCCAACAGATGAGTAGCTGTCAGACAGAATGTGCCATAAACCAATGAAATCTTCTCATGAACAATTTATAATATCACTCCTGAGGGTGTTATTGGCATGTGATTTTTGAGCATCTGACTAACCTGCCTTATTTGTTTACATCTATAAGTGTAGAAAACCTTGTTCTTTTTATCCACGAGAGAGAAACTGTTTGCTATCTTGAGGTACATCAAAATTTTAAATATGTTACAATTTCACGTGTCAAAAGCTGCATTTACTTTGTTCTCATGATACTCATAAATATAAACAAATACGGCAAGTTCATGGGCATGCTCAGTAGATACATCCTATTAGCAATGACTTTATAAATAGGTTATTTGCAGGTATCAAAATCTGTTGTATGCATTACTGTGGTCCTGATGCATTACTGTGGTCCTGGTAACTGTGTTAAAGAAATTTGTTCAAGATGTTTATAACCTTTTTTAACCAACTCATGTTTGTTCAGGTCAGTTTCCAATCTAAAGTTTCCAGCTCAAGGTTAAAAATTAGACACAGTATTTTACTGCAAGGGCCACTAAAACAGGACTGGTTGGGTAACCAGAAGCACACTTATATCTTTTTCCTAAACAATGGTGTGACAGCTATGCCTTATATTTTGTAATTTTGTTTCAGACACAAAACATAAATTTTTGCTTAAACGGTCTGTAATTATTTCATCTTTAATTTTTGTTTCCACATTGTTCTGTACATTGCATAAAACAAAAATGGATAGTGTATAACATATGATGTTCCTCATACAGAATTTCTTAAAATGTATAGATGACACAATTTGGGAAAATTTGTATCCTTTTTACAGTCTGACAAGCTTACAAATAAAGTTAATTAACAGTAAATATTACTGTAACCAGACCATATCACCACTCACAATTCAGAATCCTGGATAGTTCATGAACTGCATGTTTTGTTTTAATAGGGCCCCCATTAGATTTAAAGTTGGAAGGTGAGTTGCCAAAGTAGGCAGTGGGTTTGGGGGACCTCCCTAAATGGGAAGTTACAGGGTTTTTTTTTTTCAAAAGCAGATGGATGGAAAGTAAAAGTAGCCAGGTAAATCACCTGGTTCCCTTCTGATAAGGAAAGCCTTGTTCATATGCAACTGCTGTGTACATCTGACCACAAAAAATACCTGACATGTTTAAAATGAAATTACCTGGCTTTTATTTATACAATTTTACCTGTGTGGACATAAAATAATATCACACAGCAATGAAATATGCTGGATGCCAATAAGAAAATTAAGAAAATTGAATGACAATTTACAATCTGCCAAAATGAGATGAAATATCATAATACATGCACATAGTTAAAAAATAAAAACTTGAAAAGAGTGTACATACATGCAATTTAACAGACAAACATCTGTTTTCACTGCTAGTTTTATATTCCCTGATCAAACAAGAAACTATTCCAATTCTTGGATGAAAACTAAGCAACCTTTAACTTATTTTCACTATCCATGCTCTGATAACCATGTCAGCATTTTGCTCTGATAACCATGTCAGTATTTCACTCTGAAAACCAATATTAATAACAATGTGAGCAATTCACTCTAATAACCCTGTGAGCATTTTGCTCTGACAACTATGTGAGCATTTCACTCTGATAACCATACAAGTATTTCACTCTCATAACCAATTTGGGCAGATGGATTGCAATGTGAGCAATTCATTCTGATAGCGATGCGTGCATTTTGCTCTGATAACCATGTGAGCATTTCACTTTGATGACCATGTGAGCATGGTGCTCTGATAAGCAAATGAGCATTTTCCTCCATAACCATGCGAGTATTTCACTCGGCCACTACTTGTACACTCTTGTGTTAATGTAACAAATTTAAATCATTCTGAACATTGATGCTGGTTACAGAGACCCGAAAAGTTGTAACTATTGTGGAATATTTTTTGATCTCCATTGTTGTCAAGGTAGACATTCATAAAGCTTTGATGATGAAGTGCCATTAAACAAATTCTGAGATTCTGTAAGAGAATGTTATTCATATAACATAATTTGCCCTATTTTAAGGATTTTACCTTTGTTACCCTAATATCTTATTTAATATACCTTTAAAATTTCAACATTTTTGCTATTACCTTTAATCTTTCAGGCATAATTGGATAACTTTATTTGGTGGGATTCATCTTCCTGCAGATTTTAATAGTGTTTGTGTGAGTGTAAAAGTACACAAACTTAAGAAAGCTGTTATTTTCTTTCTTTTATTTTAGATACATACATTTAATGAAGAATCAGCTGAACAATAATGTTCCTACCAAAAATCGTGTGATTGTGTTGTGCGTGATTTTGGATTTTTAATGTAGCTTTAACAATTTTTCAGTCATATTGCTTTGATGTCTGCAGTGTGACAGTTTATAGTGATGTCAAGCAGTGGGGATCATGCTGCAGACATGTAGCATTATGTCCCACCCAGTCACATTATCCTGACATTAGGCCAACCAATCCTAACACTAACCTCTTAATGCTGAGCGCCTAGTGAGGCAGCTGTCTGTACCATTTTTATATGTCTTTGATATGACTCAGTCGGGGTTCGAACCCATGACTACTGCACCCGAGGCACACACTCAAACCACAAAAAAATCGTATCCTGTTACATGCATAATACAGTTCATCCACATAGAAATATTGTCCTTGTCACAAAAAACATCTGAGAAATGAGATGCAGTACTTTTAAAACTTTTCTGTAAGTCCATTGAGATTATGAATGATACTCCACAGTGTTTAAGTATTCTGTATAATTCATGATGTTCATAGTGCAAAATGCATAGCTGAAGAAGGCATAGAGATTAACTGCAGTTTCTTACATTGTTCTTTAGCTAATGAGGTTTGTGTTAATTACTCCGTTTACTGTGCCTGCGCCAAATAATGTTCATCCTTAGCGATAGCAAAATTTTAAATCTTGTTTATAAGCTCAAAAATTTCAGAGTATGTCATAACACTGCCAGGTGGCTCAGAACACATGTTTACATCATAATATTCATTGCTTTCATCACTGGTCTAATTGCTTTCACAAAACAATGACACAAGTTTATTCGAAGCCATGTGACTTGGACATAGATCAGGTCTGTGTGATGCAGCATTGTCGAAGAACATAATGATTTGACTCTATTGCTTACATATCTGTATCTTACATTATTTATCCACTAATGAATATCTGCATAGTCAGTCACAATTTATTCCTGTTACCAAGGTATATTACTGGCAAGTTTGTAACATTAATGTGCCTAAAGCAGTGGGGTTTCTGAGCAGTGCCAATTACAAGTGGCTTCAATTTCTCAACCATAGCACTTCATGCAAAACCTCACTGTTTTGAGTGAAGATAAATGACAGTCATGACTACTGAAATACATGTAATGATTTTTCTTTGCTGAAATTCATTTGAGTCAATCTGACTGTTAGAATAGTGCTTTGTCAGTCTCTGTCAGCAAAGCATCAAAAGCAAGGCCACATGCTTAATAATAAATGCCTTGCTATTTAATTTAAAGAAACAAGTAAACAATGTTCTATTAATCACGTATATTAATGAATAGCATTAATCACAATTAGATAATCAGCAGATAAACATAGTCTTATTTAAATGGCTTACCTGTAAATATTTAGTTATTAATACATGTAATTAGTCTTAATAGCTTGTACTTTTGTACGATGCAAAGACTTCAGATTAGCCTACGGTCAACACTAACCTAAGTTGGCATGCGTGTCATGTGTTATTTTTAACCACATGTACCCTGAGGATATTTTCCAGATCCTTGTTTCACAAAATCAGACCACTATAGTAACTATTAACTGTAATTAATCTGTTCCAGCATGTGTCAGAAATTTAGTAGCTAAATATATTTCCAAGTTTCAACTGAGTTTCAGTTTCAAAACGTATTTTTCTTTTTAAATTTAAATTTGGGATTGAAATCTGTTTTGATGTTCAGACTTGAGGCATTACCATTCAATGGTGAAAAAAAAAATGATGATATTAAAGGAAAATTACAGGACAAAAAAACTCTGTCTTGTAATGATTCTTGTATCCTGAGGTTTCTTTTCTGATGAGTTTCACTATATATTATATATATATATATATATATATATATATATATATATATATATATATATATATACATATATATGTACAATTAAACCTGTCACTAGTGTCCACCCATGGGTAAAGGCAAAACCCGCCTTGGTACACAGGATACCTCTGTATACAGGTTACCTCTGTACACAGGTCTACCTTTTAAATGGATTTCTAAAGAAATACCACATGCCAAATATCATCAACACGTAGTAGTAGTTATAGGTTACTGCATTTGTATGGGAAAATATGAACAAGTTTTTCGGATGTGTATACTGCACAACCTTGGGAGTGCAGTATATCGATCCGACAAAACGAGTTCATATTTTCCCATACAAATGAAGTAACCTTTTTATTATATGCTCATTTACTTATTCTACCCAAGGCTTAAATATATAAACAAAAATACACTACAAGAAACAAAGTAACTGAATGTATGCCATATTCCAAACTAAATACACAAACGCAGATTCAACATTACACAACAACATTATTAATGCGCACATAACTCTGCCTAGATAAATTTGAAGTTGGTCGTGCGCTAGACGTAAGTTTTGAAAGAAAATGGCATTTTGGTCTACTTAAAATTGAAATTTGGAGTCAAATTGTGAATGAATGCGAATTGCAACAACTTTTCCATTTGATCTCGAATGAATACATTTTGGTATTTTTGTCGATTCGACGAAATTTTGTGATTATGGGCTGGATTTATTTACATGAAGTACGTCGATTTCAGCGTCTGTGCCAATTCTACATGAAATGCATCGTATTGAAACAGCGAGGCAGAAGTGTATTGACATCGGCATGCGTGTTCTGTTCTGTCATTAAATGATTCAGATCATAATGTGGGAAAAATATGAAGTCTTTCAATTGCAATTATCGAAAAGACGCTGTGGAATGTAATGTTTATTTCATTTTGAGTGCAGTAAGGATGTAATTGCACTTGGAATATAGTTGAAATTACAGTACAATTTCGAAATGTGTAATCAAGCTTGAGAACCCATGACATGGCTCATGTAATTCAGATTTGCAGAACTAAGAAAGTGCATTTTGAGGAAATTCAGGATGTAAAACTGGAAGTATATTTTTGCCATTTTTATTAACAGCTAAAGAAGACAGTTTATGTCTTGTAACTTGCATGTTATTTGTAAGGACCCTGTCTTGCGTCTATAGCTAGCCTAAATCTGAAACATTGTATCAAAAAAGTTAGCACGGAATGTGCCAAAGCACCCGGTATGTGGCAGTCCACTAAACATCTGCTTTAGTTTATTCAGAAACAAATTGTTTATTTACAATAGAAAGTAGTTCCTTTATTTGCGTGCATTCAGTATGAATTCAGCGCGAGGGTGCAATATCGGGAAATATTGAACGATTCTGACAATGTAAAGTTAACGGAGAAAAAAATGAGCATATAATAATAGTAGTGGTAGTAGTAGTACATTATCAAGACTGTTTGATGTGCAGTGTACAACAAAAAAACATAAATTATGTGTACATGTTGTTCTCTCCCGAATTGACGTTCCATACAAGATTACTGTATTCTGAACACTTAAATCCATCCTATCAATTAAATCATCACTGACTTAAATAATCAATGAGTTTTATCATGCTTTAGAAACAATATCTGGTTTAGCCAGTTGCTTAACTCCCCAAGATGAAACTATAATCAGCTTATGTGAGATGCCTCTGATGAATAGAAAATCCAAAGAAGCTATATATGGCTGCTCTTTATGACCCACATACGGAAACTTTGCCTGTCTTTATATTTTAAATACTGAATCATCCTTGACCCTTAAGAAAAGGTAACTCATACCTCTTCTCAAAGACAAACCTTTGTCTTCAGAGACAGTTCTAGTTCACAGGCAGATTGATGAAGATATCAAATTATACCCGTCACACTGGTACAAAAGACAAGTTCAATTTCTATTTTTCCCACCATCCAAGAAAAAAAATTGCTTCATCTCTCTACCCTGATGATAAAAACTGCTTGGCTTTCAAACTGAACATAATGACACATTTGATTTACACTATCAGTGTATGGTGAATGCAAGTGTGACAAGAAATATTTGCACATGGATTCACATGACATTACTTTATCTAAACAAAAGAAGCAAAAGACTGAGCAGTCACTAAATATGCACCAATGACCACTTAATGCATGGAGAAGCCACTGTTTGGTTAGGTAAGGCTTGGCTTCTAACTGCCAAAGGCAGGTGACTGTTACAAAAGGACATTTATATAGGAAATTTACTGGGGGGGGGGGGGATATTACAATGACCATTGTGAACAGGCGACTACTAAGTACAGGTGACTGTTAGGGCATGTCTGACTCTTTGTGCGTCTACAAATATACACATATGAAATGTATTCATGTGAGAATTAATTTGTAATTGAAATATTCTTACCAAAGCAAAAGTCAGGACTTCTGTGAAACCAGCAGCTGCAATGTCATGCCTCAGCTTATCTGTCAGCTTGTTTAATATGAACTGAAATGAGAAATAATTTAGCATTCAATGCAACAATTTTACTGAAATGAGAAATAATCTAGCATTCAAAAGACCTGCCAATCCTGACGAGTCTGTCTCAGTATAAGGCAGTGATTTTTCATTAAGTTTGACCAGTTTTCAGTAAGGTGTGAAAAATATATCATAAACTGCTATTGTAAAGTTCGAAAACGTAATTAAAAGTTCAGTATTTGAAACATGCAGCAAAAATAAGCATTATGTTCAACTGAAAAGTTTGTAAATGACGCGTAGACTTTATTTACCACTAGTACAGTTGCACAAACTAAAGTTCCAAACCCTATGCAGCTCAATGGCTTGTTGCTATCTCTCAACTTGACACAATTCTTATCTTTTTTCATTTCAACATGACGATGGCAATCATACCTCCCGCCACAAGTCATAATCAAATTTTTCAAAGTACAGAAAATAATAGGTATAAGTTCAATATCATTTTGGGAAAGGATCATGTGTGAATATGAATATAACACAAACGTGGCAAGACTACCAATTTTTTACAAGAATTTCACCAATTTCTTGAAAGTCTTGTGCCAAACTAAATAAGAGATTTAATAATTTGGCAAGATGTGTTTTTCTTGAAGAAAAGTGTTATGATTACACTAAACATTTTTATTTGTGAATGTTCATTTCAAATGTGTCAGTAGTCTATCACTGCACTCTGATCTTAGTTTATTGTTGAAAGATGTCAGCTCACAAGTGTTAATCTTATTATAGATTGATGAACAAGAAAGCCATTAAGTCCTTTTGTGTTTGTCTTCTATGCATTGTGTACAATCAATTGCTCAAACAATAGCTGACATATGTTTGCTCCTTAAACTGCATACACAACCAAATGCAGTGGTTGATAAATGATTATCACCTTAGTTTATAAATCAGTTTATATAAATAACTGCCAATCATCAAAGTCAATCTCACAGTCAAATGTTGTTCAAATTATGGGCCACTGATTTACAAAACATCAAAAAAATTAAAGCTGTCAACATGTGTACATGGCTTGGTTGTGTTGTTAAACTGCCACACAATCAGCTGACCAGTGAATGTCCTTCATTCCCAATAATAATTACCCAAATGTTGATTAACAATTATTCTTGCTGTAGTTGTTCAAACAAATAAATGCCAAAGTGTTAATTAGAGGGTATTTACGATAGATAACGATACACAGATATGTAAAACTTTTATTGTTAAAGATAAGCTTGAAGACCCGGACAGTAGTATGTCAAGTGTTAAACAAATATAATTAGCTCAGATGTTCATGAGTCGACCATCCAAAGATAAGAGCAGCTGAAAAGCAAACAGGTTTATTAAAAAGAAAAATACAATAAAATATTCTGATCCACAACAGAGACATTCGAGTAGTATGAAATTTATACAAACACCATTACTGACCTTGAGATGTACATACTGAACAATAAATATGCTTCATCTTTCCTTGCATAATTTTGCTAATATTACTGAATTCAGACAAATAATGATCTGTGACAAAATTACTTAACGATATACATCTGTGTGCATATTTTCGATGAAATTATTATAGATTCACTCTCATGCATGAGATTGGCTGATGCTGATACTCAAACTACTCATGCTATAAATTATATATATATATATATATATATATATATATATATATATATATAGCCAAATCCGGTTATCTCAATTACATCATGGGTGTAAAAAAAAATCGTCGACATAATCAGGACCCAGGGTTTAGTTGACAAATGTACTGCAGAACAATGATTATGCATCGTAAGCACCAAAAATTGGAGTTTTGTTTCTAAAAACAAATGGCATTTCTAATGCACAATAAAAATAATAATTCAGTCATGCCAGGTTGCAGAGAAACAAAGATTGGAGGTCTTTTAAATGAGATTAAGTAACAAGTCATACATTTGTACAACACTTAAGTTATTGTAAGAATGTCAGCGGTTTAAAGTTCTTTTTATTTCCCTGTGAATAGCCTCATCCCTTTGGTAGCCTCAGCAAAGCAACTGTTTTCTCACACTGACCAAAATCTAGGCCAATCTAAGTAAATGTACATTTAGGACTGTATTGTTTTTATTTTTTTAAAAAGTATTTTCTTTTGTTAGTGCTGACTTTAACTAGTAGCAACATGTAACTGACCAAAACTGCATGAAAATCGATTGTTTTTGTTGCTCATCAGAGGTTCTTTTACACCTGAATGCCGATTTTTACCAAAAAAATATGCCTCTGTTCCGGAAGAAAAAGATGAGACTGCTGGTATTCATGGACTGACAAACTGTAGAATGTGTTTAAAGTCTTTAAAGTTAACTGTCTCAACATCAAATCCTGCAGGAAGCTGACTTATTCTATTCATACAGTTGCAGTTCTATATCTCTCCCGAATCTGATCAGTGACCGTCGGCAGCAATAAAGCACCGGAAGGAGTGTCGGCATATCACTTTGATAATCTATTCGAGCTAAAATATGGCAAATGAAAGCAATCTGCTTTCTGTTCATAGGTGGAACTCTTATCAGTCACTTTCTGCTTCGTTCCGTGTGCACTGAAGAATTTTTACTGTGATAGACAACTTCTTTTTTAACAAAATACTGGCCACTATGATTTTGAAAAATAATACCATTTGTGCTTTTATTTATTCTTGTTCAAAACAAATGAATCACCACGTCTTTTGCTGGGGGTGGGGTGGGTACCAGCTGGGTTGGGAATTTTGTCAGTTTCTGTTTATAGATGATTGTAAGTTATGTGATCTAGTCATGCTGAATTTGAAGGCTTACACTAGCTCCAAGCATGGAAACACTTTAACTATTTACTTTATAAGTGAACTCTGAAACAAAGTTGATAATTGTGTATATATTAAGTTGGTGACTAACCATGATGATATTGGAATGCAATTACACTGCAGTTTGTTCCAACAAGCATCGTGAATCTTATCCCATCCTATTCTGTCAATTTCCAGGTTAGCATCATTAAATGTAACTAAAAGTACCTAATTCATTTTAAATATATAGAGTAAAATGAATTAGGTATTTTTAGCTACATTTATTGATGCTGACCTGATAATTTCCTGAGTTACAGATCGGTAAAATTTGTGATACAGTGTGGAACAATCTATACTGTCATGGTGTTGACATGTGACCCTGTCCATTATGAATGCAGCTCCTGTAAAGGTCAGAAATGCATTCAATTTCCTTACTCTAGAGTACTGTTTACAACATAATTTGCTCCACTCTATGCAAGTGATAAACCATGCATTGATGAGATTGGTTGATTAGCATTTGTGCCAGTAAAATTTGATCTTGTACTGACTTTTTCCATCTTTGTGGTACAGTTGTTGTAAAATTTCTCCGAGATGGACATTAAAAGTTGCATTTCATTGAATTAAGCCTGTCCAAATGTTGCTTCAGACCGAAACTTATGGCCGACATAATGGGGTTACTGATTTAACAGTGGTCAAGATAAGCGGGAAAAAAATAGCCATAACAAAGAATGCTTTTTTTCGGGACCAGACGAAAACACCTGACATAAACGGGTTCTCGAGATAACTGAGGTGGAGATATGAGGGTTTGACTCTATATACATACATATATATATATATATATATATATATATATATATATATATATATATATATATATATATATATATACACACACACACACATAAATGTATGGTTCTCTGAATAAAGCAAAATATTATATATTCAATATTTACTAGATGTGTAATATGTACTGATTTCAGATTGTAACTGTGCCCACGAGGCATGTAGTTTTGCACCCACTTTTATTACCTACCCACCTCATCCATGGGTCTTTGGCTGCATTCATCATTTTCTTCTGACTTGGTTGGTTATAGCATGGTTCGGTACATAGAATGATAACGTTTTAGGGACCCCAACCATAATGTTATAGCAGGATTACACTGTATTTCTCATTGTTGGTGAGTGTCAGGCTGAAATCATGTTGTCCTAACAGTCCTACCTTCCAATATCTGAACAGACTATAACAAAATTAAAGAGTAGCTATCTGCAAAAAAAGTGTATTTGAAAATATTCAAACAGCAAAACAATTTTTCTTTCAAATTTGTAACAATACTAAGAAAATCTAGTGAAAAATTCAAGCGTTACACAAAATTAAAAATTTATATAATATCATGAAAAGCATGATAGGTAATTTGCATTTAAAGAACAGTGCACTTTACCTGACTTCCTATAGAGCAGGTCTTGGGGAAAGTCCATTCTATATCGTTGAAACCATATGAAATGGCAACATCTTCAACTATATCACAGGGATGAATCACATGTAATGTTGTTAAGGATGAAATATGAATCTGAGTTCAGTTATCCTCTCAAGTATCAACTGTGGAGGGGTTTGTGAAACATATTTTCATTAATACATTGATCCCTTGCTTTAGTATGCCTGGATTAACTCAAACACCCACTTATAATGCAGGTGCAGGTGTGGATCCCATTTCTTGTTCAAGAAAATAGTCCCAAAACTTGGGATGGAGGGGTAGTGAAATTCTGCCAGGTACTAGATGAGGCAATTTTTCTATTTGCATTTTGACCAACTTTTCCGCCACCCTTTCCACCCCATTTTTATCAACCATAAAATGTTTTTTGTTTTCTGTTTAAATGTATTACTGGCAGCCAGAAAAGCAGGGTGGGGAAGCAAAATTGGCAAGATCAAACGTCTATCACAAAACCTAGCCAGACCGGTTATCCATTCCATTCTATGCAAAACAGGTCCCTAATTGCTGAACATGAAGAAAATTGTGATCAAAATTGGTAACTGAAACCTTGATATATACTTCATTTTATTGTTGATAATTATGGTTAGTGCATACAAATTTGGAATAAACATTATGAAATTCACAACTTTTAATAAGAAGTAATATACTTTGTAATATTTTCTTTAAAACAAAATTTTCAAAATGCTGTAAATAACAATATACCATGCAAAATCGATAAATGAAAGTACTGGTATCGCCTGCTGGTGACAACACATTATGAAATGAATAGCAATTATATATGACTTGTCAAGTGAAATTAATGTCTCAGTTTTATCTTTTACTTTGGTTTCAGTGTAATCACTGTAAATGTGACCTGCCAGCTTATGTAAAAATGTCAAAAGTAACGACCATCAAAGCAATGCCCCCCTAAGCATTTCCATGAAGACCAAATTAAGTACTGTGTTTTGATCTGTAATTGTGAAGTGTTTGTTACATTGTTGCAAATGAGTAGATCTCGCTTGCTTCATCATGTTAATTACATCTTTTGTATCAAAGCAAGTATGAGGAATGCAATTAAGAAAATTACCTGTATGCAAATTCATACAGTGTAAGAGCTAGCAGTCACAGTTTTGTCAAAGTCCACTCATTTCAACTGACCAATCAAATACTGTTTTAAATATTGTTAAGTAAGTAAAGTATCCAACGTTTCGGTGGGTTTATCCTACTCATTTGCAAACATGGTCAAGGACAGCAAGGTAACCAAATGAAAGGCATAAATGGTCCATGAAAATTGCTGAATTTCACAGGTAGGATTTAGTATGGAGAAGTGAGAAATAAAGATGCCAATGGGTACCTGGGTACTCGGGTACCTGCCTGTTAATAATAACCCAGATAATAAAAGGAACAACTGGGTAGCCATTTAAAAAAATAGTATTCAAAGTTCAGATCAAGATACACAATAACAATAATACAGTTCGGGGCTTGTGTCATGTGCGCATTTATTCATCATCACAGGGACTCATATCGTTGCTTACAATTTACTTGTCATGCATATACTATATAATAATACAAGGGAGGACACTTCTCTCCTTTCTCGTGTGACCTATTTATGACTCAACACTGATATTTAAAGCATAACTGTCCTAATTTTGTGCCTGTCCATGGTTCATGCACCGTTTTTCTCACGACTTAAATGTGCTTGTTTTGAGATCCTGATGACATTAATTAGGTCAAAACCGTCAACAGCAACAGTAGTACTGATTAAGAAATTTTCGATGAAATAAAATTTAAATGCATACTACAATTCAAATAAAAGAAAGCACAATATAAATGTCTGGTTTAACTAATGCCAATTGTTCCTCAAGTCTGTGGCCCTGGAGCAAGCATTCGCTGTTCAAGTTAGGGCCACTGTTCACACGTTTGTTTACTGGACTCTTTTTATATTTGTGGGAAACCCAAGAGAGATATTTTCATCAAGGCAAGGCAACACAAAAACTTGGTTACCCTAACAAGCACTAATTATATCACATTTGGAAAAAAATTAACGAAATGGACGACTGAACAGAATGAAGTTTTTCACTGAAATATTAAATATAAGGGAAATCTTTGTTAATTAATAACACAGAAAAAAAAACCTAATAAAAACTGATAAATATGGTAATTTTTGCATCAATTTTACAGGAAACAATTCCAAGAAAACAGACAAAATTCTTGAATGTTAAACCACTTGTCCTAGATTCATTTTATTTTGATACTACATGCATAATGGACCAGTCTAAGTTAAAAATAAACAGCAACAGATATAAAAAAATGGGCTGTATCAATGAGACTGTTGGATGTTATATGACTGAAAAATGTTTGAGAGGGATTTTGTTAAATTTAAAAACATGTTGCACCAGATCGTCAATAAGGGGCGACCAGGTTGAGGATACTACAACAGTCATCATTTGTGGACTTTGCGACTATTCATGAAAGTTACTGTAGACATGTAGACTAGTTTAAGTGAGTCTTATGCATAAATAATTTATTGAATTCTTTTGTGTCTATACTCTTATTCTAACTACTGATCTATATGGATTCAGCCAATTTGTGACAAAAATTGTAACTGCAGATCCAGGTAAATAGCAAATATAAATGTACATTAAATAAAATAAATAGGTACATTTTTTATACAGTTTTCTGTAATTATGGCATATAATATACAGATTGCTCTTTTTATGCTCAGATTACGCTTTTTGCCACTTATATTAGTAATAAATTATGCTTGTACCTCTCTCGATGGTCACAAAGCAGTTAAGGTTCACATTTAATACAATTTTCCTTTGTTCGGGTACTGGCGTAACTGATCGTTAGGATTGACGGGTGCGTGATAGAAACTTCCAAAAATTTTGACATCTCTAGTGAGAAACAAAGTCTGCAGTGAACATAAAATTCCAGAATTAGCAGTCAGAGGTTTCGACAGAGCTTATGGCAAAATCGTAAAGGTTGAATGTTAAACCACTTGTCCTAGATTCATTTTATTTTGATACTACATGCATAGTGGACCAGTCTAAGTTAAAAATAAACAGCAACAGATATAAAAAAATGGGCTGTATCAATGAGACTGTTGGATGTTATATGACTGAAAAATGTTTGAGAGGGATTTTGTTAAATTTAAAAACATGTTGCACCAGATCGTCAATAAGGGGCGACCAGGTTAAGGATACTACAACAGTCATCATTTGTGGACTTTGCGACTATTCATGAAAGTTACTGTAGACATGTAGACTAGTTTAAGTGAGTCTTATGCATAAATAATTTATTGAATTCTTTTGTGTCTATACTCTTATTCTAACTACTGATCTATATGGATTCAGCCAATTTGTGACAAAAATTGTAACTGCAGATCCAGGTAAATAGCAAATATAAATGTACATTAAATAAAATAAATAGGTACATTTTTTATACAGTTTTCTGTAATTATGGCATATAATATACAGATTGCTCTTTTTATGCTCAGATTACGCTTTTTGCCACTTATATTAGTAATAAATTATGCTTGTACCTCTCTCGATGGTCACAAAGCAGTTAAGGTTCACATTTAATACAATTTTCCTTTGTTCGGGTACTGGCGTAACTGATCGTTAGGATTGACGGGTGCGTGATAGAAACTTCCAAAAATTTTGACATCTCTAGTGAGAAACAAAGTCTGCAGTGAACATAAAATTCCTGAATTAGCAGTCAGAGGTTTCGACAGAGCTTATGGCAAAATCGTAAAGGTTGTCCGGTCTGCTACGATTACAGACAAATAGCTAAGTTTTAAAGCAGGCAATTAAATAAGCAATTTTTTATAACCACATGAAAGGATTAACTACTGCTTGTTCATAAATAGCAATCTCAAATGTAATACATTAGAATATCCACTACCCCACAAATCCAGCTATCCATATGTAAAAAGACATTAACCTGATTTCTTCATCAACTACATTACCTGACTGAAGTATATTAGAAAAAGAGATAAGAGGTGAATGGAGTTACATCCAGATATATCTTAGAGATAGCCTTGGCTCCAGCTGCCTAATGCATACAAAGCAGCTTCAAGTCTTGTGTGACACATTTACAAATTTAGCAAATATCAATGAAAGAATACCATTTCAAACAAGAAAATTTCAAATCAAGAGAAGCCGAGTAACCTGTCACTATGGAGTTCTTGAGTGACCTAAGAAGGCAACCTGTTCTGGTGCAGACAAAGATCCCACTGAACTGTGCCCTTTGGAATGAAGGTCTCCCAAATACAAGCTGGAGAAAGTAATATTCGACATAGATTTTATGGCATGAATGATGTCGGTTCAGTTAGAAAAGTTTCACTTGAATGCTATACTTTTGGCCACCACAATAAGATATTTGCAAGAAACATGTATGGTCTTAGATTAAGAACCTGTAGGAAAAGCTGATAAACAATGGATCCAGGATGAAAGATCTCAAGTGAAAATATCATTCCTTCCTTCTCCGAGTGTTAAGAAGAAGCGAGGTCTATTTCTATTTTGTTTTTAACAGCACTTTAAAAATACAGCTATATCATGACAAGGAAATGGAAGCTAAGTGCCTTTCCCAAGGCCACACTGGGATGACTTTAGCAGGCATCAAACCTGTGACCCTTAGATTATGCGAGTGATGCTTTGGCAACTGAGCTGCCATTGCCACAGCTCCTTCGTCTGATCAGACCAGTACACTTCAATTACAGGGTCCTTAAGATGCATTTGGGAAGAATGGTCAGAAGAAGACCAGTTTCAAAACACTATTCCCATGAGTCCTCAGCAATGAAACCTGCGGCTTTCATGTGAGACACTGACCTATCATGTTGGAACAGCATGTACTTTGGTACCACCGATAAGGCAAGAATTTCACTAATTGTGCATCCTAAGGCTTGTGCGACTAGCTAACAGGTTCAACCATATCAAAACCCAGTGGGGATTCCTTTCATTAGAAAATGGCCCAAGGTCTTCAGTCAAGATCATCAAAATTGTCTAGAAGTCGGAGATGTTTTTTTTTCTGGCCTATGCCATTCCTTTCACAATGTTTAAATATCTTATAAATTGAAGAACAGTAGCCCTTGAATGTGATTGGGGCTAACTTCTCAAAAGGTAATAGGAGAAAGTTTTGACTGAAGACCAAGGAGTAAAAAGATCATCCTGTATGAATGGATTACTTCCATCAGAACATCAAGTCAGCTATGATACCATTCTGGAAAATCAAAAAAAAAGAAGGCAGAGTTCCAAGAACTTTGTTTCCCTGTGCCTTCAGAGGTAAATGGCAATAGCTGAGGTATCAGAAAGAATTAGAACACCTTTTCCAGATGGTATCTCTTGCCTTAGTTAAAGGCACTGGCTGCAGTCCAAAGCTTCGATCATTTGGTCTAGTTGGCAAAGCTCTGACTACAACTGAGGTACATGAATTATCAACAGGGGTCTCAAATGTGTGTGGCCACAGGCAGAAATATCTGCAGCTGTGTGGTGGGAAACCTGAGCTAAGAGGATAGAAGACACATCAAAGCACAACTATGAGGGTGGCAAACTATATTGTGAACTGCACATCTTAAAGATTTTTTGAAGATGCTGTACAGATGGTTCAATGTCCAGGATGAGGATGTGGTCCTAGAGGCCAGGCACCTGAATGCAAGTCTTGGGAATTACCCTGAAGACCTGTCAATTGGAATATGAAGGTACACATTTTGGAAGTTTAAGCTGACCAAAGCCCCTCTCAGATGACTGACTTTTAGGATCTGTACGATAGACTGAATTAACAGCTACAACACTGAACTAGTTGTTGCATGAGAAGGAAAGGTTTTCCGCCCATGTATGTACAAGATCACTTCAACATTCTGTCAACAGCTGAAACTTTGTTGTAGAAGACCAGCATGAGTGTCCTGAAAAGGACAAATTGTTGATAGAAGGGAGGCATAAGTATGAAAAGAAAGGTCTTTTGATGTCTGTGTCTTGAAGATGCAAACACATTAGTGAGTGGACCAGACTGTGGTAATAGTTTGAAATAAGGCTAGTCATTACTGTTTAAATGTTGATTGAATTCTGTAAATGGTCATTGATGAAGAAGGTGGAGAACAACAGAACCTTTTGCCAAGAAATCAACTGGATTTTTCCCTACCCATAATGCAAGCTATCCACAAAATTTGGTCTGTGTAGTTGGTGGACAACCTGAGTTATTATGCAGAAACAAAATTGGTAACAGACAAATGTGCATACATAAAATATCATAAAACAATGTGCTCCAGAGCAGAGATATAACAAATACAATACAAATTTTATGAAGAAACTATTATGAGTTAAAAACAAATTTTTAAAAATGGTTGGTGTTTAACAGCTTATCAACACATGAAAGATGATCATGTGCCAGTGCAACAGGAGGTGACAGTGCAAAGAGACACAGCAGTGCAATCCAGTCATGCTGGTCTTTGCATGACTTGACTTAACAACTTATTATTTACCAAAAACATGAAAAACTGGATGACTGGGCTCCCAGTTTTACTACGAATATTAAAATCTCAGGCTCCCCTACATCAAAAAAGTTGCATCCATGCTTTAAGTGACACACTGAAGCATATATGGAATTGACCCTCTTACAAAATAATTCAATTCTTCTAAATTAAATCATAATCAAAGGATATCAGCTCTAATTGGGGGGACTTCAACCTCCAGAGACTTTCCCTCAGCTATCACTTTGGACTCCAAACACATCCGTGTCAGAAGAGTGGCCATCTTCTCTGCACTGATTCTAATATAACAGAAAAAGATAATTATTGCAATTCTAAGACAAATGCAAATTTTCCATTGACTCTGTACATTGCTGACCATGGCCAACAGGAAGATGATTATAATCCTTGCCTTTTGAATGCAAGGAAGATTATTTATTTATGTAAGACTACAAGGCAACTGGGCACAATTAAATATTGACCAGTTTTAAAATCTTAATCTTTCAAAATGTGTAAAAATATAACAAATTGATAACTTTTGGTTAAATGCATGGATTTGCATTAAGGTTCAGGGAATAAATTCAATATGAGCCTAGGCAATTCAAGTTTCAACTCTTAAAAGAAATGATGTAAAATGTAAACAAGGTATGTCTATCCAGGAGTTCAAACACAGATCTTGAGTTCTGACTTCTGCTCAGATGAAATCATGAGGAAAAGAAGTTAATAGTTTTTGACCAAGCACATTAGTTTTCTATATAAATTTGTCTGTAAGTTGTGGTGGTTGTTGTTGTAGGGTTTAATGCCATTTTTCAGCACAAGATAGGCTATACATGGCAGCCAGTATAAATGGTAGAGAAAGAACCCAGAAAAACCCTGGAAAGAACCACTGGCTACTGGAAAGCTTTCTCACATAACCACATTAGTCAAATCTGAGATTTGAACCCACACAGACAGAGGTGAAATGGCAGAGATCCATAACAGTGAGCACTTTAGACCACTCAGCCACTCAGGGCCCCATCTGTAAGTGCATACTGAACAAGAAGAACCATCAAAACTGGTCAAGAACTCCTAGTTCAATCAGTCTGTAAATCCTGTGGACCCCATATAACTACCGCGTATACCTGCTTTTGAGTCCAACAGCACACTGCACAGTTCCAGATTGGTTGTGGGATAATACATTGGTAGATCTAGGTCTATGGAGTTTGTTATGAATAATACATCGTAATTCCCGATTTTCTGAAAACTTCAATGTTTATCACACAACTTATAGAAATGTCTTGGTCTGCTATAAATTTTTTATTAAATTTCATTACAGAATATATATTAACAAACATGAAAACTTGATACATGAGGTAATTAGAGATAGTATTGTTCATTAATTTATTTCCAAAGTTTGGCAAGAGTGACATTTTTCTTGGTACCTAATTTTGTATGTTGTTTCCATATGAGGCTATTTGGGTTTAATGGATTTGACAGTATAATAATGACTGCATGGTGCAGATTAAAGGCAAAATTATAAAACTGTAAGTATAAAGAACTGAACAAAAAAGTTTAGGAAGATAAACCCTTCCCAAAGGATGTAAAACAGGAAGTACAACAAGATAAATATAAAAGATAAAGATGTTAAAATTCTGTAAAATGTATATAAAATAAAAGATGAATTGAGAAAAAAGCATAAAAGAATTACAATATAGGGTCATAATTCATAATATAAACTGTATTTTCTCATAAAAATCAAGATTTTCCTGGCTGGTAAATCATCATAAAATGCCTTAACTGAGTTCACATTAAAAAAAAAAAAAAAAACTTCTGTCACACTGGATGGAAGTTGATATGCTCAACAAGAATGTATTCCACTGTCTGTTAACACTGTATACACCCCGGCCAAGGTATACCTTGTAGGAAGTACACATTGGTCAGGTCTGTGTGTCCAATACACGATTAGCACAACGCCAACTCATCTCTACAATGTTTTTGTACATGAAGGATGCCAATGGCGCTCATATTGTTTTTTAAGACCAAATCATTGCCTGACTTCAACATTTATGGTCTGTAGCAACCACATAACCTACAAAAAAGGGTAGCCCATGAAAAATAATGAATTAACAGCAATTCTGGATCTGATGTGTTATGAACATACAAATTTTAGAGCAAACTACTGGATTTTCTGGTATGTCACCAGGACTGTAATTATTAATATCAGAATGCGCAATTACTGTTGATGGAAGGTCAAGAATCCCCTAATTCAAACAGGCCACAGACAGCTCTGCTTCATCTACAAACATACATGGCACTACAACATAAGACTGTGAAGACAGTTTAAGAGTACAAAGTAAAGTATATTCAGTTTACTTGGAGAAACAAAAACTATATACCTAATTAGCACAGTTGTAGAAATACCATTTTAGGTCTATGCAAGGATAAATTATCACCAATCTAAGATTAGCAGTTTCATCTGGATCATTGCGAATCTAAACCTAAAACAAGACATCTTACAAACACCTAAGCAGTCTAGGATACAATTCTGAATTTGTCTCCAACTCCTATCAACGCATATTGATATAGTATCTTCAATTAAAAAATGCCCTATATGCCTGGATGATTTCTAAAATTTGGTCAAATCCTATTTAGCTATTTTTGAGAAAAGGTCATTTTCAGGTCTGACTATTTTGTAATAACAGCTGCCATATTTGATGTTACACAGGAATCATTTAAAAAATATAGGTTTTCATACCAGGATGGATGACAGTTGTTGGGCCATACAATTGGCTCATCTGATCTCGCAACCTGTTGAGCCCCAAAACAACATCTAAACTTTTTCATATCTTTCAAAGAACCATGTGCCAATAGTGTGAAATTTCAATACCAAAATACAGCAAAATGATTACTATATGTACTCCATTTATCCAGACCTTTTACTCATCCAGACCAAGAAAATGTGTTCTGGACTTGCAATTTGTTTTTTATATTACAATTTATATGGACAAAATTTATATCTCCCAAGGGGTCTTAGGTTTTTCTGATAAAACAGAAATCTCCCTCTTCACAATTTAACCTTCCCCCACCATTTCCTTACTTACCTGATGCCAACTTTATCATTGATGTCCTCCACATTTACAACCTCTTTTCTGTAGGGAAGCTCCTGTGAAAAAGCAAAAGTTTTTAGTAAATTATGTTTCTCCAATAATACTTAAGTAATCAAATTACATTAGGATAGCTTTCTTTTCTACCTCTGAATCCAGTCTTCCCAAAAGACTGAAGAACATCTTTCTGTCAATATTTGATAGAGACAAATGGAAGAAACTCTTACAGGTTAACTCTCCTATAGACCCATTAGATGGATGCCAATTGTGCCCAGCTTAAACCAGTTTTTTTTTTACTTGAGCAACACTTAAAATGATACTTGCATTGTGGGAAAGGGTGGGAAGGATTATTTGTAATGTGATCATGCAGGTATTGTAGGAGAAACAATTTACTAAACAATCTGCTTGCTCCAACAAATACATTACCTGATCACGGTAAATTAGGAGAATAGGTATGAGGAGAAACATCCTATCACCACTTGTGTCACACAGTTTAGCAGAATGGGAGACCTTAATTATACACATACCAGGAGATCCCTATGAGATTCTGACTTGATTATGATCCCACCTTTAAAGCTCTTTGAAACAAACCCAGTGTAAGTGGCCAACGCCATCTAGTTACGAGATTGTGCTGACATAAACAGTGGGTAGATACTATCTGTGCAGCTACCACTGGCCCAAGAAAGTTAAGTTCTCTCCACTGCAAGGTCATGACCCACAGATAATAGCTGGTAAAGTGGTCTGGTCATGCCATCCAAATGACTCCACTGTGTCTCAAATGGAGACATTACATTCGAACGTCAGGCTCATGGAAACTGCACAAATTTTGTGATCCAAGATTTTCATGAGGTGTACCAGTTCCTCAGAGAGGTCAGTCATGCCAATTTTAGTACTCCCTTTAACCAAGCAGTTAGCATTTTTGGTGTTATGTCCTGCTTTCCAGACTTAAGAGGCAGAAAGAACCTGATCAGGCCATTGCTCCAATGTTCTCCATATGCCTGAGATATCTGAGAATGCATACAGGATCTTGGCACATCAATTGAGGAAAGAGGGAAAATAGTTATTTTGCTGACTGCCTAGCGATGGCAACCTGATTTTGGCAATGAAACCAGGTCATGTCACAGATCCACTGAAAGGGCATGTAGCTCACTGACTGAAGGTAATACCATACCTTGACAAAAAGGTCTGGTGATTTCATCACTCCTTTTTTGAGGGGTGATGCAACCTTTTCCAAATTGGCCGACAGCGTAAGTACAGTATGTTGCTGAAAGCATCCTACCCAATTACTTGAGGCACTGAGGATGGCTTTCATTTCCAGCAGGTTGATGTGAAGAGCCATCTCACTCTGGACATGTCCACTTGCCACTGGCCATTATAATGTCCACAGCAGGTATGTTCCCTAACCCAACAGACTGGCATATGTACAAATCACAATGTCCTATGCAAATCGCTATTATACAAATCACTTTGTCTTATATAAATCGCTATGTCCAACTAAGGATTTTTAAAGGGTATCCAACTGTTCCAAAAATTTCAGATTAAACAAATTTTATTTTTTTATTTTTTTCCTAGCGTATGTTAATATGTTAGGTACATGTACTGTTGTTTTCTCATTTGCTGAGTATGTGGATGTTTACCAGCCTTCTCCTGCACGGGTATTGGCATCCCACTCAAAGTTTCCCTGCCTATTACATCAATAGTGTAGCTAGTAAATTGTTGGCCAGTGTCAGCACTTATACTCTCCAATGTCAGTACAATCTCTTTTACTGGATGTCAGCTATACTGTAAGCATAATCATCCCACTTTGGTTACAGTTTTAGATTACAATTTATACAGCAATTAACATACACACAGGGTACTGATCAGTTCATTTTTATGTGAAGGGGAAGCAGCAACATTCTTTTGAGATATCTTTTTCTCTTTATCTCGAGATAATTCGTTTTATCAAATAATATAATGGATATAAAATATGGCATCATTGAACTGTGAACCAGAGCACGATATTTCCAGCTTTTGACAAACTGAAATTTTTTTTAAAAAGTGCCAGGCCCCTGTCCCAGAACATTAAAATTTTTGGTCCCTAATATAATTACAGCATACTGTGGTATGTATCGCAACATGTTCAGAAATACTGTGGTATACCATGGCACAAAATTTGTGTGGTACCCAGCTCAAATATATAGACAGAAAGATATTTGTCTGTCATTCCAGGAAGACTGGATTCAGAGGTAGCAAAGAAAGTGATCCTAATGTATTATGATCAGGTAATGTATTTGCTGGAGAAATAAAAGATGGCCTTTACTCATGAAATCTGACATGAAAGTGATGTAACAGAAACAGAAAAGTAAATGGGCATAAAAAAAACTCCTCATTTTACTTCAACATAAACTGACATGTTTTTAAATGCTGAAAAAGTGATGGATTTCATTAGATTTAATGAAATTAAGTATCATAATTTAAGCATATCCAACATTTGTTCCTCTTAGTATACTAGGATTAAAAAACCAAAATGTATAGAAACTACAAAATGCACCTCTAAACTGTTTAATGAATATTAAATAAATATTTTTAAATAATTTATAATTTTTAATTTGACTCAAAATAAGAATAAATGTCCTAGGATCACAATGAAATATGTCCAATGATCAACATTTTAACACATTTTTATCTACTCAGTGCTATATGTCTACTTTTGACCATATTTTCAGTTCAAATTTCCACAAAAGCATGGAGTCCAACTGTGATTCGGTGGTCTTATTTTACACATACCATCTTTATCCACAATGATGTACAGTAGCATGGCAAAGTTCTACACAAAGCATGTTTAATCCAATCTATCAATGATGCATTTGTTATAGCTGTAAGACATCAAATCCAAGTGTGTAAGTGAAGACAATATTGTTGATCACATATAGCCTGCTAGTTTACAGTTGTAATGAGCTCTAAACAAGAAACAGACTTTAAACAAATATCGCCTCACCCTGACAAAGCTATTCATATTCTTCAGCAACGAATATGAACACTTATTATCATGCAGAAAATCACTTTTTCTATGACATAAAAGAAGAAGTACTACAATGAGTTGATGAACAGCAGAAATCAATTTTGTTTTTCTTTTTTAAATCACTGTTCCAAAATCTGCTTCAGTATTATTATTGTCCTACTCTAGAAGTCAAAATTTACTGGGTGAAAGTCGCAGGCTTCGAGGAACCTTAGAGTGACATTCAGTATGAGGCCTATTCAAAGTTTATGCATCAGTAAATTATCCTGATTAACCACTACAGCTAAAGTTTCACATGAAATGCATGTAGTTTGCTTGTCTAATCCCTACACTCATTCAAAGTCTGTAAATGGACAACACCTTGTGTGTGCTGTGACTCATGCGAAGTATGGTATCATCAAGAGTGTATGGGTATGCCAGATGCCAAGTTCAAAACCCTCCACAATGTAAACTGGGAATGTATTCAGTGTGGTTTGCCAAACTTCTCCAGTGGAATATTTGACACTTTTGTCTTCAATACCAGTGACAGTTACCATTGCCTTACGACAGTACCCAAGCAGACATTAAGATAAACTTTAACAAGCCAACTGCTACTTCATCTCCACTCAAGCAGAAGCACCTCTACAATACATGGTCCCACTGAATTAGAACTGACTTGCCCATGAGAATCCTAGTCATTAATTGTTAATCTATAAAGAGGCCTGGAAAAAATGGACTACAAAGCAAAATGATCTCCTTCTACCAAAGTCACCACTGTTATTGGCATGCAATCATGGTTAGACAACAACATAAATTTATCTGAAGTATTCCCAGCAAATGTCAGGTCCTACCGCAAAGATTGTCCAGAGGTAGCCCATTGGACAGGGGATTTCTCCTAGTATCTGACCAGTATTACAGCTTTGAGCCAGAAGAACTTATGGCAGATAATAACTTTGAGTTAGTTTGGGCCAAACTCAAGGTTAAAGGGGCATCAGACCTATATGTGAGTGCCTTCTATCAACCTCCATCTTTAACTGAACCAAACTACCTAGACCAGCTTCACTCATGCCTTACAAGAATCCCACGAGGTGCACACATATGGCTAGGAGGAGACTTCAACCTGGCAGATATTGACTGGGAGAATGAGTGTCCACTACCACAAGCCAAAAACAATGCCCATTGCCAACAGCTGCTAAATATCATAAAGGACTCATTCTTGGAACAGGTTGTAGATGCAACAACATGTGTAACTGAATTTACTTTAAATCTGCTTGATCTGTTCTTCACAAGCGACAAAACACTAATCAACAAGTGTGATGTCATACCAGGAATTGCTGACCATGAAGCAGTTTATACAGAGGCCAGTCTACGACAAATGAAAGTGAAGAAAGCAGCTCGTAAAGTAAATACAGGAATGCAGACTATGGCCAGATACATGAAGAACTGAAATTGTCAAAGAGTCATTCATATGTGAAACAGATAACCTTTCTGCAAATGACACATGGAAAATGTTTGAGGAGAACATCAAATGGTTAATGAATAAATTTATAGCATCTAAGACCTTAACTGGAAACGAAACAAAAAAGCCTTGGATAGACAGATCCATTAAAGCCCAACAAAGAAGACGGAACAAATTGTTTGCAAGATCGAAAACAACAGGAAAAACAAGAGATCGGAAACTATACAAAGAAGCAAAAGCAAGATCACAACGCTTAGAACAGCCTGCCTATTGGAGATATATCTACAAACTTAACAGAAGTTGGAAATCCAAATCAAGAACAACAACCAAACAAGCAGAAGAGATTTTGGAGCTATATTAAGTCCTTATGTAGAGACTATTGTGGTGTGGCACCACTCAAGGAACATGGGGAAACTACATTCCAAGGATTCCAGCAAGGCTAACATATTGAATCATCAATACCAGTCAGTCTTCACACAAGAGGATAAGAGTAATATACCAAGCCTACATGGAGAACGTTACCCACCAATGCCTGACATCAAAGTTACTGAAGAAAGCATATACAGCTTGCTGCAGAAAATTAACCCACAGAAGGCCACCAGACAGACATGATTCCAGCAAGGATCCTGATAGATTTAGCTGGAGAGTGTGCACCATACTTATGCTATATTTACCAAAAGTGCCTCTTAACAAGTTATGTCACTGATCTGTCAATAACAGCAAATGTTACGGCTATCTTCAAAATGAGAAAAGATTCAAGGCCAGCAATTATCGACCTGTCTCCCTTACATATATCTGCTTCAAAATGCTTGAACACATCATAGTCAGCAACATGATGTAATGTCTAGATCACTTCAACAT
Source organism: Megalonaias nervosa (assembly GCA_016617855.1). Lineage (NCBI taxonomy): Eukaryota > Metazoa > Mollusca > Bivalvia > Unionida > Unionidae > Megalonaias > Megalonaias nervosa. Next base: position 24,704 of record JAECUM010095648.1, on the reverse strand, counting down.
CCTAACTGACTGCCAGCATGGTTTCCGTGCCAGATGAAACTGTGAAACAAAGCTCATAACCCTAGTGGATGAGCTCGCCAAATCCTTAGACAGAGGGAAGCAGTTTGATTTTGCTGTCCATGACTTCAGTAAGGTTTTTGATTATGTCCCCCACGAAAGACTCCTCTGTAAGCTGGACCACTATGGCATTAGGGGTAATACCGAGAAATGGATCAGAGATTTCTTGACAGATCACAGCGAGTTATAGTAGATGGATCAACATCAGACACAGCACCTGTTGTTAGTGGGGTATCTCAAAGGAGTGTTTTGGGTCCTATCCTCTTCCTGGTGTTCATCAGTGATCTACATGCAAGAGTCAAATCCAACACAAAGAGTTTTCGCAGATAATTGTATAGCCTACTGGGAAATAAATGCCTCCAAGGACTGTGGGATCTTTCAAAAAGACCTGAACCAATTGGTCCTCTGGGAAAGAACTTGGAGTATATCATTCCACCCAGAGAAATGCAGCATCCAAAGAGTTTACAGGAAGAAATCACCAATCGTGTCTGAATATACTCTTAAGGGGCACAAGCTAGCCAATGAGCAGGCAAGAAAATATCTCAGGGTGGAATTATCCAGAGACCTCTCTTCGAAATGTCACACAGACAAGATAGTGAAGAAAGGGAATAGTAACCTTGGTTTCCTCCACCACAACCTCCAAATCAACAAGGAAGAAGTAAAAAGTGCAGCATATTTCACTCTGGTTCGACCAGACCTTGAGTACTGCTCAGCTGTGTGGAACCCACATAATAAAAACCTAATAAATAAGATAGACATGGTTCAGAGGAGAGCTGCTAGATTCACCACAAATAAATATCGTAACACTAGCAGTGTCAGTGCAATGTTGAACCATCTCCAGTGGGAATCACTTGATTCCAGGTGAACCATGGCCAAGCTGACTATGTTGTACAAGATAGCAAACAACCTAGTGAACATACCAGTGGACAAATACCTGGCCCTAGCATATAATCAAACTAGGGCAAACCACAGGAAAAAGTTCCAATTAAAGTCAACATTGACATATTGTTTCAAGTTCAGCTTCTTCCCACATACAATAGGGACTTGGTGCAAATTACCATCAATAATTGCAGAAGCTCCTGACTTGGTATCTCACAAGCAGGGGCTTTCCAAAATCACATTCTAATCAAATAGCTACAAGTAAGACCTAGCGATGCTCAGGGCTATAGCGGTTGAGGTTCATTATCTCATCGCCGCTACAGCAGCCGGATTGGTCCGAGTATGAAAACGTACACGGACACTCTTTTACTTGTTTTTGCCTTTCCTATCATTACTCTTCTGACTGTCCTATCGCTTCCATCTTTACTTAACCTTTGACCATACACCACCTGTTGCTTAATAGTCAAGTGTGACTGCATCAACGAATTGATAGATAGATAAATGAACAATACACAGCTAACCTATGTCTAATTCTACACTCATTTAAATGACCAATACACAGCTAACCTGTTGAGGGTAGCATATCACAATACACAATATATTGTCATTAATGTGGAAAAGTTACCAATCATTAAAACAATTTATTCCTACTGCCAACTGCGCTTGAAAGAAAGGACCTGTCGGGGTTAGACATAGGCAATTGCTTCTGTCACTGAAAAAGGAAAACTGCTGACAACACCCATTCAAACAAGGTGGCCAACTCACATGGTTCAAAATCTGCCCACTCGAAAATCTGTACTAATATCCTTATATGGCTCACACATTCAACCACTCATAACTTATATCAACATAAAGGAACATTCCAAACTTTTCTCCATATACAATTTCAGTACTTCACTGATAACAGCAATTTGTACATTTTCTTATCTGTTTTGTATCTTGTCTCCTTGAATCAAATTTGGAGATATACATTTCCAGTATGTCATGCGGTGAATAGGCAACATTTAATTCTAATTTGGTGCTTATTATTTCAGTCCAGAGCTTCAAATAAGAAACCAAGAACAATTATGAAATATAAAAAATGTGTCAGAAAAATGTTTCATCTTACAAAATATATTTGGATTTCTGATGTAGCCTTTCATGCAAATGTTAAAATAAGTTCAGATGTACACCAAACTAAGTGTAAACAATTCTCCAGAATACCTGTTTTAAGACTTGCAAAGGGATTTCAACAGGAGTGAACAATACAATAAAATTAATAAAAAAGATGCCCAAGTCAAATCCATACTGGAATTAGTGTCCTAGAGGTCAAAATATGTGCTATTTAGATGATCTGATAAGATGCTAATAACAAATTCCAATAAAAAGTTCTGCAACTTCCAAAATTTTTAGAAGTCTAACTCAACATATTAAATTTATGATTAATTAATTTATAATTTTTTATGCATTTTTCTGCATCTTATTCATCTAAAAGTTCCTCTGAACATTTCTAGTCTTTCCCTGATTTTGACCAATGTTTGCAAAAATACAGGGCTTTCTCTAGCTTGTAGCAAACCTATATATCTTTTCCGATTTTCCCTGTCGTGTGTGAACCATAATGAACATGTAGATTTTTTTAAAACTACAAAATAATTAAAATTATTTAGACTAATTGGTCTGCAGTGAGGGGACTGGTGCTTCACAAACACAAACTAAATTATCGGCTCTTATTGATGTAGTTTATTGCTACTACTCCTACCGTTACATTTCATGTACGTAAAGTGTGGAATTCTCAGGCTCATAAAATCAAGTGGAACATACATAGCCTTTTCCACTGAATGCTTCAAAGAGAACCCTCAGAAATAAATACTGGCTATTTTAAACTGCTATCAAAGCCCATGTTGTCATTACATCAAATTCACTGTGAAAATGTTCCATGGGGTTGAAAACAATGAATTGATATATCTAAATTATTTCACCTCAAAAATGTTCTATGGAGTTGAAAACAATGAAATATCAGTTTTATTTCACCTCAAAAAAATGTTCCATGGAGCTGGAAACAATGAAATGTCTGTTTATTTCACCTAAATATGTTCCATGGAGCTGGAAACAATGAAATGTCTGCTTTATTTCACCTCAAATTAACCCTAATCGTAGCACATTATAAACTTAGTGATAGCTATATCCCCACACGTTACATGATGCTGGGATGCAAATAAAAAACTTACAGGATATACAACTTTTGTTCCATCCACTTGTATAACCTCTGCTGCTTCCACTCTGAAAGAAAAAATAACTTGTGCAAAGAAAGCTATAAAGACTGCATTCATTGGAGTAATCAATCATGTTTCTTTTATGTGACATCATTTTTATCCAACAGGAACAATGAAGACCAATGTTCACTTACTTTTTATTAATGTATCAAATGTGAAAAAGTAAACCACTGAATTTGATTACACACCATATAAAATGTAGTTTAAATCCATTATATCCTTGAAAAGTTACTGAGAGAAATAGAATTTCTAATACAACAATTTACATTAACGTCCATGCACCCAAATCTCAAATATGACAGAACAAGATTTTTTTAAAAAATTGGACAAGCTTTTCTTAAAATTAAACCTCATACCACGTTTTGTTTTAAAACATCATCTCCATCAAAAGTCATTGACAAGGAAATTCATGTCTGTAAGACAAACACACAAGATTGGTGGATAAAACAATATTCCACACCGAACCATTAATGCCATTTGTTTACAATACATAAACCATACTCAGCATTTTCTTTAAATATAGAGAAGAAATACACGTATTCCACTTGAAACCAGTTTTAAACATTAAGACTTTGATACAGGTTAAACATAAGTTATGTATACTGTGAATTTACTTTTTTCAAGGGCATCAACTCTGCAGGCCATTTGTGTCTTCCAAAAGCATTATGGGAGTTGAAGATTCTTTGTATTGACATGAAATCTACATATAATCTTTCATACGTGAATTTAAGATGATCAACATTATTAATTCATCATTTTGCATATCCATATCCGACTAAAAAATAATTCTGATGTATTGACCTCATAGACTGGTGATTTCTTTTGCTAAGAAGGTGAACCAGTCTGATAATGTCTAATAGAAGGATACAAATACACCAAAGAACAGCATCAAAATCTTTAATACTTTAAATTAAGTGATATAATGCTCTTCAATTTTTTTAATTTTCTCAATTTTCCTTCATGTATATTGTGATAATCACTTTTCAAGTGTTAATACATTGATTTTCTGACATATTCACAATGCAATATGTTTTGGAATACTAGTGCAGAAGTAAAAATACTTATGCAGTATACCATCACAGAAAATACTGCGCCAACACATATTGATGAATTTGTAAATAAAAAGTGGAGGTCACTTGTTTTATCATAAAAAAAACTTCATGAAAGCGAGGGAACCAAGTAAAGGCATAATTAATGCAGACAATGCTTAATTTGACAGAGAGAGTTCATTATGCTGACATGAGTTCCGAAGTTTGTAGTGAACTTCAAATTCCTGAATCAGCACTTAAATGTTTGCTCATCAATGAGCAAAACATTTGCCATTACTTGCAATAAAAGGACATTTTCAGTATTTTACTAACATTAAAATAGTTTTGATACTGTCCTTGTTCAATATCTGTGTGTGTGTGTGTGTGTGTGTGTGTGTGTGTGTACATGCATGTGTTTGTGCGATTTGGATTTTTGATGTAGCATTAACAATATTTCAGTCATCACTACGATGTCTGCAGTGTGGCAGTTTATAGTGATGTCTAGTAATGGGGCAGCATGCCGCAGACATGTAGCATATATCCCACCCAGTCACATGATCCTGAAACCGGGGCGACCAGTCCTAGCACTAACCTCTTAATGCTGAGCACCTAGTGAGGCAGCTGTTAGTACCATTTTTACGTTTTTGGTTTGACTTGGATGGAGTTCGAAACCATGACCTCCCGCATCAGACACAGATGCTCCAACCACCTGGTTTGATATAATTGTATAATATTTTTTATATCAAGAATTTGTTTTGTCCTAAATCGAGAATACAACACTAGAATGTATCCATGTTCACGCTGCAAAAAGGCAGTGATATGATACACAATGTTTTTGATGGTACACGTGTGCTGAAACCTCCTGATGTAATATTTTCAAAGGTCTTTCAGACATTGGTTATCTTGAAAATAAAGGTATTTTATACAGAAAAGCAAACAACTTCATTACAAACAGCTATTTATGGAAAATTATTGCCAATGAGATTATAAATGAATATTTAACCATTTAAACCCTGCTCTTTTTTTTTATCAACATCCATTCTTTTCACAATTTTTCTGAGGTGCACTCAGTAATTTGCATGCTCCATTATGCAGAAGTCTACGCCTATGTTTCTGGACCCCATTATGTGCAAGTTATTGAGAGAGAAGTTCTATGTTCTCGAGCCACATTGTGTGCGTGTTATTGAGAGAGAAGTTCTATGTTCTTGATCCCCACTGCATATGAGTTATTGTGAGAGTTCTATGTTCTTGAGCCCCATTGTGTGTGAGTTATTGAGATAAGTTCTATGTTCTTGTGCCCCACTGTGCATGAGTTACTGAGAGAGAAGTTCTATGTTTCTGGGCAACAATGTATGCAAATTATTGAGAGCGAAGGTCACTGTTTTTGAACCCCATTGTGTGTTGTGTGAGAATTATTGAGAGAAGTGTAGCCAAGAATTCTGTACACAGAGTATGGCAAGTACAAAGAGTGAACGATACAGACAAACAAACTTACTCAAAGGGTTTTGCACAGTACTGACTGAACATGGTCACTAAGGTATCCAAAACAATCTTTGCCTTTGTCAGGTCCGTAGCTGTGCATTCGATGAAAACATTCTTTGTACATAATGATATTTTGCTGTGTTCTCCTGGAAGATGAGAAAGATAAAAAAATTACACAAGATCCATTTTCATTTCAGACCATGCCATTAAACTATTGACTATATTTTTTAAATGTGTCAAAAGGTTCCTTGCATGGCACCTGTATAGCACATAGAAAGACCACAGAAAATAAAGATAACTTATTGTCAAGACTGATTTCGGACTGTGAGACTGAATTGAGGTTCCTACATTGAATTAAGGTTCATTCAAGTAATACTTATCATATTCTGAGGTGTATACCATATAATTTTGATAATGAATAAGGAAAAGTGCAAAATATATATATATATATATATATATATATATATATATATATATATATATATAGATATACACACACACACACACACACACACACACAGAATTTAAGTATTCATTGGTACCATAGTAACTATTCATATATGATTCTCAATTATTTATTTTTGAAGATTTCTGTCTTCATGCCTCACAAGGAAATAGATATTCTGCACTCTCATGCCCCTACAGGCAGGATCATGGGCCTATTCCCAATGGGATATTGAAAATTTGTTTCCTGTTTTGTTATTGACAATCTTGACGATATAGCCTTATTTAATAGAGAAAGCATGCATCTCTCATTCCAACAATATTAACATCTGGCATAGTTTTCTGAATCATCAAGGGAGGTAGAGGTGGCATCTCAACATCACTCATGAGACTTCTAGAGATTCTGAAGTGGAATATAAGCTCACCTAAGAATAGATATTGCATAAACCTTAATCTACCAATGTATTATGCAATGGCAGAGCTGAGTGCACACTGTAGAAAGAGGCATGCTATACACAAACTTAGGACATATCATTGATAATTTGTGGCATGCTGTACAAAAATTTAGTATATAACATTGATAATTGGAGGCATGCTATACAAAAATTTAATACATATCATTGATAGATGGAAGCATGCTATACACAAATTTAGGACATACCATTGATAATTTGTGGCATGCTGTACACAAATTTAGTACATTCCATTGATAATTGGAGGCATGCAATACACAAATTTAGGACATACCACTGTTAATTTGTGGCATGCTATACACAAATTTAGCACATACTGTTGATAATTGCCAACCTGCTATACACAAATTTAGGACATACCATTAATAACTGAGGCATTCTATACACAAATTTACTACATATAATTGATAATTAGAAGCATGCTATAAATTTAGCACATATTATTGATAATTGGAGGCATGCAATACACAGATCTAGTACATATTATTGATAACTGGGTTACGATATATACAAATTTAGTACATACCATTGATAATTGGAGGCATACTGAGTACCACACCATTGCTGTCATAAATTATTGGATATACTGGTTTATCTCGAATGATAGGTAGATACGGCTTCAAATGACTGTCCAACTGAAAGATACAAGTACATATATAAGTTATAATTTAAATGTCAAATTATTAAAATCAGCTGAAATGAAACAAAGTTTGCAGAAATAAATACCATGGCTTATGTTAATCCCGTTACCTCTTAGTATATGTCACCTGAATATTTGTTGATTACAGTGAATCTTCATCTTCAGGAAATAAATCAGTTTTTGTTTGTAAGAGTTAGTTGTTTCATATTGTTCAATTAACTTTGGATGCTACCAGACTGTTTGGCACAATGAGTCATTCCAATTACAATCACTCTTTCTAAACAATAAACTCATCTTGCTTCTGAGCATGTATATGGATGATGCCTGTCAAAATTACCTAAGGATATTTGGTTTCCACATCCATGGTTCAGGATTAACATTACAGAGCTGCCAACCCTAATAAGACCTTCTCAGTAAGGCAGTCAATTTTTTCCATAAGTTGAACCAGTTTTCAGTAAAGTGCAACAAAATGTCATGTACTGCTATTGTCAAGCAGGAAAACATGTATTTAAAAGTCCAAAAGTGTGATTCAAGACTGATACAATGATGGCAGACATTGTATTCAACACAAGAATTTGCAAAATTTATTTGAATCTTAATTACCTCCAGTACAGTTTCACCAAATGCAATTCCCAACCCCACAGAGCTTAATGGCTTTTTGATTACACTACACTTGACGTAATCTGTATAAAAGAAATTCATGTGGGCCCAATGGCAATCATCTTTCCTGCCATGTGACATACACAAATCAACACATGATGTCCACAAAACGTAATAGCTGCCCTTCTGAAATTTTCCCCAAGAATCTGAATATTCCCTTTTATTCTTCGGTTCTATTACAACTTTTAAGAGGTTAAATGTTCCTGGATGCTATTTTTATAAACAATAAGAAATAGCTTGATCATGCTGATGTTTTGCTTATAAAATATGCACAGTTTAAAGCACCTGAGGTACTCCTCTAAAGATTGTCTGGTTCCCTGACCAACTCCACTGAATCTAATGTGAAACCCGGATTTGAATAAAACACACACAAGCTATTATCTGGATTTTACCGCAAACAATCATATTTCCGCATGTCCATATTTTAAGGGTCACTTCCATAAGACTTATTGCAAAGTCTTAAGGGTTGGCAGGTCTGACATTAGCCATAGTGTGCACTTGGAATGGAAATCGTATGACAATGTTTGCATAAATATGAGGAAGGCTCGTTTTAAACTTCAAAATATTTGAAGACCTTTTTTTGTGAATCATTTTCTTGCAGATTGAAGCATTGTTCTTTTTTTTAGTCAAATGCAGATTATGGTACAAGCTGAAGATTACATTTCAGACAATAATTTTAATTATGATTAATCTAGGTAATAAAAAAATAAAACTTTTATTGTTGAAGGCATACTGAATACATCTCCATCATTTCTGATGCTGTGAACTCTTTTATTTGGTTCAGAGGTCTGAACTTTATCTGTGCTGGTGGCATGGCATCATAGATGAAAGGTCCTTGAAGAGTATCAAGGTCATGTGTTCCGATGGCAACTAAAGTCCTCTTTCTAAAATATAGTTGAAAAATAGTATGTAGTTAGAATAGATAATACCAACATATTCTACTCAAAACATGTAATTAAATGCTTAACCAAAGCAACTATAGTTTGGGGAAAAATGTATAAGTGAGATAGTGAAATGAGTAGCATATCTGTTTCAGTTCCAGTGGACGGAATCAAACCTGTAACCTTCTGGTCACTAGTACACTGCCTTACCCAGTGAGCTACAACAGCTCCAAGATTTCAAAGTGTAAAATAGGAAAAGGGGGCAATATATATAAAATGCTACACACAAAATATAACAATAATCACAAACCTGATACAGACCAATGACACTTATGGATTGTTAGAGACATGGGTAATTTCGGGTGTTTAATAGTCTGTTAGGAATACTATATCTTACCTTGTCAGTGGCTAATTAAAATTAAACTGTGACTGAAGAAAACATGTTCCTATAATGTCCAAATCAAGTACAGTAACTTTTATGTAAATACTTCAGCAGAGAGATGTCTAAAATTATTTTAAAATTTTTTGTTTCAAGTTAAAACTTTTATAATTTTCATTGTGGGGTTCACAGTACTAGTGCATTATATCCAGAATCACATTATAGTGATGTGCATTATAAAAGGGGGGAGCTGTAATTATGTTACCATACAAATTGAAAATAAATGTTTTGTATATGTATGTTGTAGTTTTTTTATGGTACCACAGCATAACAGTGACTATATTGTGCCAGCTAAAGGAAAAGTTCCAAAAAATTTTAAAAATAGAGTGCACAAAAATTTAGGAAGATAAACCCTTCCAAATAAATGTAAACATGAAGTACAATACAAAATATAAAACATAATGATGTTAAATTTCTGTGAAATGTACATAATTTAAAATATAAAGTAACAATTATAAAATCCTTAAACAAATGATCTAATTTGTTACATAAGCCATATTCCCTCATAAAATCCAAGATTCTGTCAACTGGAACATCATTAAACAGTTTCTTGATGCAGTTCACATCAAAATATTTCTGTACCACAAAGTCCAAATTTACACTTGACTAGAATGTGTTCGACTGTCAGTGAAATCCAGCATGGTACACACTCTGGCCAAAGTCAATCATTCAGAACCTATGCACGAGTCACGTATGCTTGATATGCAATCAACACAATACCACCTCATCTCCCAAATTTGTTCGATGTAAGGGATGTAACTCTCCAACGGTTTGTGGCATCCTCATTCCACAAATTTTGCCAAGTCTGATGAATGTGCTGTTTATACAATATCTGAAACTCATATATGAAATCTTTCATCTGAAAATGAGCAACTGAGTACAGCTTTGATTGACTTTATCTGCCTTTCATTATCCTTTTATACAAATGTGACTTGGCAGCCAATAGTAAGGAATACTCTTCCCAGACTGTATAAGGACATCCTGCTTCTGTAATACCTGGGATATTAATCGGTTGTCCAATTTAAGATTCTGCAATGCTTTTAAAGTAGAAAGTGAATCCCAAAAGATGACAATACCCGTTTTTTGAGGTTTCAATGTAGTTCAATGTTCTGGGTATAGCTGTAACTTGCTGATGTTAATTACATTTGTTATGTAATAGGATAAACCACCGATTAATGTTAGATGCTTTAATTATGTTACCTACAAGATATTATTTATAACAGTGTGCAATTGGTGAACTGAAATGAGTTGACATTCAAAAGACAATTAATATGATAATACAAGGCAGGTCTAGTTTTAATTGATTATAACAATGCAACAAACACATCTGTAAATTAGAGATCAAAAACAAAGTTGGCACTTAATGAGTAATGACTTGTAAATGCTAGAAAAAAGACATCAGATATTAAGTACTGGCAGATAACAGTCTATGTTGTTTGCAGATGTACATATGTATATAAAGCACTTTATCATAAAATGGGAATTACATACCTGCAGATGTTGTGATGAAGTTTGTCTTGCAGATCAATGAAGCTTGTATAATTGTCCTGAAAAATGAGGTACATGAAGAATTTATTAACAACTTTATTCCTGCTTGATTTCAATACAAGAAGGATACAATTTCAGATTGAGTTATCAAGGTAAAAGCATTTTTGGTTGTGGGAATCAGTACCCTCCCTGCATCACATTTTTACAGCTTTGATTGTAGAAACTTGTGTTTGACCACAAACCCACCTTGCATCACAAATGCTATGTAATGGAGCAGCAACATTGTTTTACTCATACCAACAATCCTCAGTGGAGGGGTATAAGAGGGTAGCAGTCACTTAGATAATAGAGAGGGAAGGGGTGTCATAGAAGGAGGTAGGTTGCCAACCAATACCAACCCAATTAGAGTTAAGGTGTGTTTGTACAATCCCAACACTGACAATGAGAGCAGTTGTAGCAATAACAGTAGAAAGGTGGGCAACAAGCAATCACCAACAACACACCCAATCAGAGACAAGCTGTGTCTATGCTATACCATCAGTAGTCATGGTGCGACAAGGAACAAACACATGCATGTGGGTACTTTGGGTATAGACAGAACTGTGTGGACAAAAATGCTTTGGCACGGTACATGTTCAGCAATAGAATAGGATAAGAATACTGGCATACTTGAAATGTATGGCAGGCACCATCATTACTCAGCATATGCAACAGCTGTGGAGGGAGGCATCAGGCAGAAAAGCTACAACTAAAAGCCTGACAACAATTTAGAAAGGTCCTTAGTGAGAAGCAGAGTAAAGCTCATCCTTCTCATTCACAAAATCATCCATCAGAGTCATGCTGGAGCAAGATATATCCTCACCAAACCAGTGAATGATCATAACATCAGATTTAGAGAATGCTAGGCACCACATTATGCACAGCATAGCAGGAAGACCTCAGTCAGCATCAACCCACAGCAATAATTCATTCTGAAAAGGTTGTGTATCACAGACATTACCACTCACACTATGAAGATTCATGCTAGGGATCAAAATGCCAAGGCAATGAGCAAATGAATGCCCTGCTTAGAGGCAGATCACCAAGAGTGAATACAATGAGGTGCTGGAAACAGTACTGGCCACCAAAGCAAGGTAGACAACCCCAGTTATGGAGCGACAAATGCCAGTCTCAAGACAGCAAAAGTCCATACTGGCTCCCAGGCAGCAAAAGCTACAGGGCATGATCCAAATCTATCAGACTCTGAGCCATGCGGTAAGTTGCTAGGATGGTTAGAGGGGTAATACCACCACCAACCTCTATCCATGCAAGAAAAGCAACCAGAATACAATCCCTGCAGTGACCTCTTGTACAAAAAGAAGTAGTGGTACTTTCAGCTAACGATCTCAAGTCATTGGTCATCTTGGTCACCGCAAATGTCAAAGAGAACCTTAAAAGTTTATGGGCAAAGGCTGAGTGGCAGCCTGTGAAGTGCAAGTTCTGACAGGTACGCATTTCCCAGTACCGACTACTTCAAGGTAAAGAGCATATTCTCATGCCAAACTGGATTCTCAAGGAGGCCATCATAAGTGAGAAAACCAAGACAGCTGAAGCTTTCAGTGGGACATTATATCCTCTCTATATACCATCAACGACAACCACCCAGAGCACACCAGCAACTAAAGTAGAGAAAGCTACTCTTTGGTAATCTTATGATTTCAATGAAAGTGTCAAACATCAGGAACCTTGAGAATATTAATCCCACCACTGCTGAAAATGTCTTTGGATGGGACCATATGCATTACCCAATATGGATCTCCAAAAAGTGTGTGTGTGATTTGGATTTTTAACGTAGCTTTAAAAAAATTTCTGTCATATCACTACGATGTCTGCAACGTGGCAGTTTATAGTGATGTCTAGCACTGGGGCATCATGCCACTGACATATCGCATGATGCCCCACCCAGTCACATTATCCTGACACCAGGTTGACCAGTCCTAACACTAACCTCCTAATGCTCAGCACCTCGCAAGGCAGCTGCTAGAACCATTTTTATAAGTCTCTGGTATGACTTGGCTGGGGTTTGAACCTGCGACCTCCCGCATCCAAGGCCGGGATCTCCAAAAAGATGCTAGACAAGACCACCAATCTATTTGTACTGGTCCAGGAGAGGTCTTTCCAGGATGGTGTAAAGCACTAGCATGCACAAAAAACAACTGTATATTTGCTACTGATGCCTCCATGCATTAAGGAGTTCCAACTTTCTTGTGGACCATATGGTATACACTCAAATCCATATAAGACTGTCCTACCAGAGCCAAGAAAGAACATGCAATACTTTAAACACTTCTTTCATCAGATGTGTGTATCATATGTCATCTATGTGACTTTAAGATCCTAAACGTGCCATTAAAATAGAAAAAAGTTGATCTTTTCTAAAGCATCACTTATAAGAATGCCAGTCAGTCTCCATGCAACTTCTGCTGTCTAGTGCGACAATGTAACAATAAATCCAACCCTCCTGTTGCATACAGAGGAAATGCTGTGGCAGCAAACTATATCAAAAGCCTTGAGGAAGAGCTGTTAGTCATCTCTGAGATGCCACCTAAACCTCACCCTCTAGACATGATGCCATCCAACACAAAGGTATTTAAAGATGCTAAGCTCTGTCAAATCTCCCAAAAGCATCTTAGTAAGAACTGGATGAAAGACCACTATCACATCACCCATAAATGCCAAGAGGCACCTAGACCACCTCGAGCAGTTGTAAATTTCCAACAACACGGAAATGTACAATGACCTTCCTAGGCCTACTCCAATTTATAGACAGCTATCAGTTTCTGCCATGCAGTCTTGCAAAACTAGCCTCTAAAAATGTTCTCATGGTGGCTTTTGAGTGATCACCTTGTATATCAAATATGTTGCCTTTATGATCACCAAAGGTGCTTATCTGTACAAATATACGGATGACTGTGACTAGTTTGATAAGCTGTAGCTTTCTGCCCACCCATCCATAGCCTTTTGCAGCAGCCTTAGCCACACAGTTATATCCTCTGAGGACAACCAGCATGACCAGTGCATATGGGATATTTTTGGGGGGCTATCTTGACCAATATCTTGTCCTACTTATGACTGATATCTTTGCAGACCGTCGGAGCCACCATCTAACAGATTTATAGCACACCCTCCCCACTACATTATCTCTCCAAGAATGAAATATAATGCCCTGCTCAAAACCACTGGTGTGGAGTTCAGGCTTCTGATAATGTTATGCGCCTATTCACTGACCACTGGTATCTGGACCATAACCCCTCTAAGCCAACCAGCTGGATCATAAACCTGGAGGTCATCAACTTCTATTTCTGGGTGACAATGCAGAAACTTCAGACTAGCAGCTTCCAACGGGTTGACCCATGAGGTTAAATATCGTTTAAGTGAAATATCCCAAGGTGCCCACATGGGCTACTTTCACTAGGGTGACCTGAAATACCCCGAAGACCTCAACAGCTACATGTTAGCTCCTGAAGCCATGAATATTCTGGTAGAGTTGGAAATGCTGCCAGGATTATTTCTAAAGGAAATAGATTCCCCATTGTCAACAAAATAAAGGAGAGCAGAATAAAATGGAGGTGAAAGGGAGGAAATCTCAATATTTACCTAGCACTTGATTATGTCTTTTTCCTCCTGCTCTATTCCATTTGAGCATTAATGAAATCATAGTCTTTAAAAGGTGTCACCTCTAGTTGTATAAGCAGTAATCTGCTTGGGTTTTTTCCTAGCTTATCTGTTCCTTATCTGTGCATGAATATTGTTCTGTGCTGAGAACCACCTTTCACATTCTGCTATCTGAATGGGCATACACATAGATAGCTTAGTCAGCTTGAACAAATTGGGAAACTGTTCTTCATGGTTATTATGTACAAGTTTTCACAGTTCACAGGTATTGTCTTCTGGATAATTCTGCCTCAAAAAGATTTCTAACATAAGCTCTGCCAAAGTTTCACTTTCTTGAATCAGTGCTTTACTGACTACTATGCCAGATTTCTAATTTATCTGTTCAATAATGCCAGAGGTATTTTGATTTTAAAAAAAATAACTGTACTTCTTAATTTCATTTTTAGATTCTTTTTTTATTCATTCCATCTTAACCCTTATAGAGCCATAGAGTTTTGTAGCACAAGATCCCAAAGCACTAAATTGTTCAAAAAATGAAATGAAAATTGCATTCTACTTTTAAATTGTCTGCATTTTAATTTGGCCTGGTATAGTGCCTTTTCTACATATCATTTTGAAATACCACTGAAAGGGGAAGGGGGTGTTGAATGGCATTCTATCTGTTTTTGTCCATCCAGCAGTATGTATGATGGACTTTAATACCATTTTTGGGTTCAAAATCAATCACTGATATCCAAGTTAATACTTTCCCAGCCACAATAATGTTATACACTTCATAACTTAAGAATAGTTGTCCTCATCACTATCATCATCCAGTATTTGCTGAACGAAATCATCATCTGAAGACAAACCACACTGTGCATCAGCCATTTTAAGTTTTCTAGGTAGCCCATATTATAAACACACATTTGTAAAACTTTGTTGATGCAAGGTTCAAACTATGACAGAATGTTTGTTCCAGGACTAATGTGCCAATCAGATTTAAATTAGTTCAACAATCATTCATGGCAAGCACTATGATTCTTCTACAGGTGTGGCTTGCATCATGAAAGCACTTACAGGGTGAATGGGTAATTAAAACTGCATCCTGTGCAGAATAAATTTTCATATGCATGACTTTAAACTAATTTGCAGTTCTCATGCATCAATGCTCACCAAGTACATGAATTTATAAAACTTTTGTGCAATTCATGCAATCACACATTTCTGAAGAGTAGCTGCCCATCAAACAGCATAGCATGGATAAAAAAGTGGAAGTGTCATGCCTGTACAGAACCAGTACTCAACTTGCTAAAGAAGAAATATGTTGTTCATGACAGGATTTGCAGCTCTACACTAGCATTGGGAAAAGTATCTAAAAAATACACTGTCAATCATGTCTGACCTGAGGGTTATGAGAAGCTGTGATGCTTCACAGCTGACCTGGCCTTCCAGTCACGTAAGATGGTAACCTTGTGGCAGTCCACTTAACATAATCTAGACTTAAAGTCAGTAGCTTCAACAGTTCCAGCTACATGGGCCAGGCTGTATTAGACCTTTAAAAAAAATTGATTCATATCTTTAATTACAACTATATACAGATGAATTTTTGTGCCAAGGCCAAGGTACTATACACCAATAGTGACAGCCTGCTGTTGAAGGTGGAAAAGGACATCTATCAAAACATGACCAAGGATACCCACCTTTATGATAAGAGTCAATTTCTGAAAGGCCATTCACTCCAAAGCAATGCCAACAAAATGACCATAGGAAAATATAAGGATGAATATAACCGAGCCCCATTGATGACTTTGTCAGCCTGCACACCAAGATGTACTCTTTTATAGTAAATAGCTTGACAAAGATGAGCCTATTCACACTGAATATGACAAATGAGTTTTAAGTATAGCATGTTAAAAAAACTCCTAAGTACCACACCAACATCAGCACTGAGGGACTGTCTAAGCACAGGTAGCTTAGGTAGAGCAAGGATGGCGTTGACCTCTAGAGCCTTAGAGAAGAAAAAAAGTCACCTTACAACAAAGATCCCATTCTCCTTTACTCTCCATTTGAGGACTGTTTGGCAGAAGCATATAAAAACATTCTGCTCTGTGACTTAGCATTTATGATGCAAGGTGTTGTCAAAACCCCATTGGATTTGGGGAGTCAAACATGGCTTCTTCCATCTATGCTGCAAGAAGTGATGCAGAGTGATCATCCTTTACAACTACATTTCATTTGCTGACAAGTTTGTTAGTTTTTTGTATTAAACAAAACCTGAGAATTTGACATTAAAAAAAAAAAAACAGTACAACAGTATCTTAGGATCTGTCACCCAGTTAGAAATGGACAAATTATTCTGATGAATTATAGAAAGAAACTAACCTGAAAACTGTTCACTTAAACTGGCTCAGATTTACTTGCCATTAACTTCAAAATGGCAGAGAGACTGACCACCTATGAAAGAGCAGCTTTGCAAACTGTGAATCTGGTCTTTTGAACTTAAAATCTGCATTAACAAAATTGGTGACCCTGAATGTAACAATGGAGATCATAATACCTCTGTGAAGGTGATGTCTCTTAGTACAGCCGCAACAGCAAACGGTCTGACTTGCTGGGTCTGGAAAACAAAGTAATCACACCATTTGTCATGAATATGAGGTAATCACTTAATTTATGTCCTCACCACCACCTGACCCCACCCTACATTTTACAACTCTGTTATGAAGTTATTATAATGTAAAACTTCACTCCAACCCTGGAAACAATCAGCATGAACATAAAAAAATTAATTTTATAAACTTGAATGTGCAGTAAAAACTGCAATAGTATTTGTTCCAGCCTCCAACCTCAAAGATTGTAACCACCATGATCCCATTCTTCGTCCACTGGGGACTGATTAAAACTCCAAGTCCATTCTTTATATCTACTACCTAATCCAGAGATCCTTAAATTTTGATGGCTCTTACCAAACATAAATATCACAAAAAATTATGTGGTGGCCATATATTTACAAAATCAAATACATAAACATTAAAGGAGATACAACAATATGTCACACAAAGAATTATTAATCATACCGAAAAATGTGTCATTTTCAGTTTCAGATTTGCTGCTGCTTTGTGTTAGCATTATTCTACCGCAATTAAATGGTTTCCTCTCAAACTAATTATTTATATAAAAAAAGGTCTTTTGAAAAAATTATGTTATAGAGTTCCAACAAACAACAGAATTTTATTCTATTATACTGACTTTAAAAATTAATCATTAATTGACAAGCTGACTTACTACTTCAAATATACCTAAACAAAAATTCAAATAACACCAAATTAAGTCATACAATGAAGTTTTATTTGATACATAAACAAATTAGTCTTTGAGGATGATAATAAAAGTTACTTGTTGTTACTATTCTCAATTGTTATTGAAAGGTATCAACTGTTGATGCACTGCATTACAAATGATATGTCTATAATGCATATCATGGTGCAGTAATTCAGTCATTGGGTTTATATTAAATCCAAGAGAGAACTTTTCACACCATTTTGCCGGTGCTTTGTGGCTAGAGTGTTTAAACTGGGAAAACATAACAACCAAAAAGCTTGGTCATCATTACCTTTATTGACTGTCTGAAGAAAAAACCCAACAATCTGCAAACTAGACTTAGTCACCTTTGAATTCAGCTTAATCAGCAACCCTTTATTGACTGTCTGAAGAAAAAAACCCAACAATCTGCAAACTAGACTTAGTCACCTTTGAATTCAGCTTAATCAGCAACCCTTTATTGACTGTCTGAAGAAAAAAAAACAACAATCTGCAAACTAGACTTGGTCACCGTTGAATTCAGCTTAATCAGCAACCTCTTTATTGACTGTCCGACAAAGAAACGATCTGTAAACTAGATGTAACCTCTGAACTTTACTTCACTAAGGTGTTAATCTGGCATTTAACTGACAAAAACAATCATCAAAAACATGCTGAAATAATGATATTTGAGAACTACTATGGCCGATATCTGGTTGCCTAGAACAGATGCAAGTCAAAACCCCTGATCTACTGGAAACATATGGAAAATTCAGGAATTATGGGATTTCTGCTTTAATTATAGGCACAAGTCTGGAGTCTCTATGTTAAAGTATTTTATAAGGTGTAAACAAATTTTTTAGAGTGGTTCTTAATTGGGGGCAGCTTTTACATCAGGGCTGCCTTTACCGGATGCAGTGAACTGTGAACAGCCAAAGGAAACACTGCTGATGATAACATTATGTTGATAACCTTTAGGTAGTATAAACAAACCAAAGCCCACTTTTATTACATAATTTTGAGAGAAATAAAAATATATTTCCTGGCTCATATTTCATACATATTAAAAATATAGCTTTGATTTTAACCTGTAATTATGCCATCATACCACACACCCTTTCACTATATTTATTCCATCAGGAGTTATATTGGAAGCCAAAAATAAAAACAAAAGCAAGCATTCTAAGACAAACAGCAAAAATAGAAACAGCATTTTCTTTCAGGCATGGACAATTTTTTTCACCAACGATATCTGATTCAACACGATTTACTTCTCAACACAGTTATACCCATGACAATGTCAAAATGTAGCATGTTGTATTACCAGATTCAACTTAATGGTATGGTCAAATTTAATATTCAAAAATTTAATCTTAATGCAATGAACACCTCTCTGACCTAATGTTTTGGTTTGGTGTTTTATGGTAAAGTAACACAAGTTGGTTATTTAGTGCCATGGTAATCAGAGTTAAATACCTTGCTCAAGGACACACCATTGTAGCTGACCTAGGCTGGTACAATGATTCAATCACTCATATAGAAATACATTGTAACAAACAATAATTCCATTGCTAAAAGTAAGATTTTGTAATATTTGAAAGGTTTCTTTTTCTTATAGTTATTTTTTAATTTGCAAACAGCAAAATCTATTTCCTTCCCTCCTTGGGTGTCCTCAGTTGGATAGAGAAGGACTACAAGCATGACAAAGATTTATAAATATCAAGGCTTAACCCATAAATAAATTTAAAAATAATTAAGCTAAGTTCATTCAGAGGTTGGTACTTGATGATCAATAGATTTTACTTCAGAATAATTCTGTCTTAGCTGTATCTGCCAAATCCAGAGCTGCCAACCCTCCAGACTCACAATTAGTTAAGAGTGGGATAAAAATTTGTGAATTTTGAGCAAAATTAGTGAAAAATTATATCATGACACTATAACTCCATCCACTTCGATGGTCAGTACTGTATTATATGAAAATCCCAAAATAAAACTAAAACATATTATTTACACTGATTACATGTACCACTATATTTGCAGCCAAATTTACCGATATACACAAACTTCACAGTTTGTCATGATATGATGCTGTGGCAGTCTTGAACTTCCTCAATCAGTCTATGGTAAGTTTGTTTTCAAAATAGTTCAGGCTTCTTGCCTGCTGGTTAATTTGGTTGACTAAAATTGTTGCAAATTTCAGCACCTAAGGAGGCACTTACAGTTTGTCTTATTTTTCCTCACAATAGGAAATAATTTTTCACTGTCACTGTTGCTGATCTCCAACTGAGAAAGACAGGTTATGCTCAACAAGAAAGCTCACAAACAATGTTTCAGCATTGGTAGCATGCAGGACTTGAGTAGGTGGCTTAAAGTGCTCCAAAACTGAAATCTGCTTGGGGCGCTATAGCAGTGTGCTTTTTCACATCATTCTGCCATATGCCCACTGTGGCTCATATCGTTGCTTACAATTTATGTCATACATTTACTATATAATAATATTACTACATGGTACATGTATGACAGGTAAATTGTAAGCAACAATACCAGTCCTTGTGCACATTCCCAACTGGAAAATTTGCGTCACACTACTGTGTGAAAAGCATAATGTACATCGATGTTTGATGGTTGAATACTAGGCCAAATTCTGGCATACTCCGATCTATACTTCAGTTTTTTGTGGAATACAAATCTTTTTCTTAGGAAGTGAAAACATTTTAACTGCAGTGTAACTTAATTACGAAATGGTATTAATCCA
Source organism: Megalonaias nervosa (assembly GCA_016617855.1). NCBI lineage: Eukaryota > Metazoa > Mollusca > Bivalvia > Unionida > Unionidae > Megalonaias > Megalonaias nervosa. The sequence goes on along the minus strand of JAECUM010095648.1, from coordinate 4,290 downwards.
GAAGATGAAACGTCGAACAGTGAACGATTAGTGGTGCCAGCACATGCGTGGAAGACTGTGAAATCAAGCAAATTACGATATATGCTAATCTTTCAATCTAAAAAATTCCAACACTCGAAAAAGCTGTCTTCATGCAGTTTGCCAACCTCTATGTGCCTTTTGCTACTAATGTGCTTCCTCACATAATAAAATTTGTGGCACACCGTGTGCAAAAAGCATGATGTATATCAGTATTTGATGACTGAACGCACGGAAAATGTTTGGTATATTCCAAACTAAACTTCACTTTTTCTGCAATACATTTCTTTCTCTTGGTGGTGAAGACGTTTTCAAGATGCGATGCCGAATGACAATTCAATTCAGTGTTGGCAGCACATGCACGAAGACAAATTCCGGTTAGACCCTGGTTTCTTTCAAAACCACTTGTAAAACTACTCTTATACATATAGATTAAAATAGGCTAAAATGCTTGCTACCAGGCCAACTGTATCAATCAGCTATAGTTCTACTAATATCGCGACTAGCAGTACCGGACCGTTATGGCAACGGCCAATATGATGACTAGCACGTAATGGGAAAATGTAAAATAATTTAGAATTAGGAAATTGGTGCTTTTTTTTTTGCTCATGGCGTGAATCAGTGAATTGCTGTAGAAAGTCATGAAATTCATGCCAAAATCGTGAGGGTTGGCAGCTAAGCAAATCAAAACCTTTGCCAATCAAAGTAACACAAGTGCTATTATTTGTCTATTTTCTGCATTTGAGAAACCTATAGTCATTACAGCCCACATAGTTACCAAGAGCCAACTTTCAAAAAAAATAAACAACTGGCCTGACAGAATTGTTCTTCTGCCTGTGATTTTGACACAACTTGCAAAACAATGCAACGTCTCATCTTATCTCAGCCATGAGAATTTGGTTCAATGTTTTGTCTCATCTCAGCCATGAGAACTTGAATGTTTTCTCATATTACAACCATGGGAACTGGTTGAATGTGTTCTAATATCTCATGGGAACTGCCTGAATGTTTTGTCGTATCTCAGCCATGAAAATTTGTTGAATGCTTTGTCATATCTCAGCTATGAGTACTGGCTGAATGTTTTGTCGTATCTCAGCCATGAGAATTTGTTGATTGTCATATCTCAGCCATGAAAATTTGTTGAACGCTTTGTCATATCTCAGCCATGAGAACTGGCTGAATGTTTTGGCATACCTCAGCCTTGAGAACTGGTTCAACAACTTACACCTGAAACTTCTTGAACACTTCAGATAAAAATTTCATCAGATCGTCCCTCTCTTATTCATGGTGGTTAATGCTTCCAGAGACTATTTAAGAGCCCTGATAACTCTGGGAAAAAGAAGTGCACATTGTGTATGTACCAGTGAATGAACTAAAAATAGCAATTATCTCATCCAGAAACAGAATAATTTATCCAGAGACAAAAGTCAATGGCTTAATTCAAAGGATGAAATCAATCGATCAACAAAGGGTGTAACTGGTCACACCAACTTCCACAGGCAAAGGCTTGGTATGTTGAATGTAATACTAACATACAAAAGCAAAAAAAAAACCCACAAGCTTTTACCGCTATCAATCGAATCTCGGAAACAATTCTCACTTGCTGGTTTAATAGACGACCTCATTCACCCACAGGCAATATGGATTAACTCCAAATATAAACAGTGTATGTGACAACTACCTTGACTTGGGCAATACAATGACAATTCGCTACATGTACAATAGGCTGGTTTACAGTCTACAACACGTATGCTTGAGCTGTCGAATTACAAACCAACAGCCAGACTCTTGTTTTCTTTTATGTTTGTTTTTCTTCACAACAATCTTTACTATTCAAGCGGTTGTTGTTACGAATGATTACATTTAGGTCAGTGGTTGCTGCTGTTGTTGTTATAGAGTTTAACGCCATTTTTTCAGTTCAAGATAGACCATACATGGTGGCCAGTATAAATAGTGGAGGAAGAACCCAGGAAAACCCTGGAAAGAACCACCAACCCACGAGAAGTTACCAGCAAGCTTTCTCACATATCCACACTGGCCGAGCCCGAGACTCAAGCCCACGCAGACAGAGGTGAGATGGCAGTGATCCATAATGGTGAGCACTTTAGACCACTTGGCCACTCGGGGCCCCTAGGTCAGTGGTGTCTGTCTCTGTTCTCTCACAACGGTCGTTAATAATGCAGACATGCCAACCCTGATGAGTCCATCTCAGTAAGGCAGTTGATTTTTTTCTATAAGTTTGACCAGTTTTCAGTAAGGTGTAAGAAAATATCATAAACTGCTATTGTAAAGCTTGATAACGTAATTAAAAGTTTGGTATTCGAAACATACAGCAAAAATATGTTCAACTGAAAAGTTTGTAAAATACGCGTAGACTTTATTTACCACTAGTATAGGTGCACAAACTCAAGTTCCAAACCCTATGTAGCTCAATGGCTTGTTGCTATCTCTCAACCTGACGTAATTCTTATATTTTTCCGTTTCACATGACGACAGCAATTATATCTCCCGCCATGAGCCCTACTCAAATTGGCACGTGATATCCAATAAATGTAATTGTGTCACTTCCAGCTTTTATTCACAAGAATCTGAATATTCCTTTTTATTCTTCAGTGTTGAATATTTTAACTTTTCAAGAGGCTTATTTTCCCTTTCGTCTTAAGGTGGCAGGGTACAGTTTCATAAATTGGCCCCTGGCAAATTTCTTAACTTAAGGCTATGGTGTGACTTTTTCAGCTATTATTGTTTACTAATTAAAGATATGGATATATTTGTGAACTAGGTGCTTCAGGCTGGTGTTGTTCTTTAAATTGATGTCAGGCATGTACACCTTCCATAGTTATTCTGCAGTATGTTGATAGTGAAATACCAATAGTCAGCTAGGAAGAAGAGTTAGCCTCCCATAGCAGTAAACACATGGGTTTGGGGCAAGTCAAATATCTCAAAAACGGCTTGGGTGACAACTATTTTCAATTGCATCAGCCTATTTAGTACACACTGTTTTGCAGAACTGTCATCTAGGAACAGGACTTGTGTTTGCACTGTGAGCATCACATGGTGTCAAAAATGAAATTCAGACATGAAAATTGCAGTATAAATTTGGGGTTGGGGTGCATAAACTTCTTCCGCTATGAACTGCCATTGACTTCTCTGGTCAAGTGGATAATATTCTTATGCTTTGTTTTAATATAGGTATCTAAAAAATATGGACCTTTTTGACCTCACTTGTGCATTTGATTTTTTATGATTTTTTTTAATACTGTGGCATTAAATTTGTACATAAAAACTGGCCCCTGCCCCCTTAAACATGCATCTCTTGCTGACGCCAATTTTAAAAAATTCTATAATCAACAGTTTGATCATGCAGATGCTTTGCATGAACAAATAGGTGCAGTTTAAAGCGTCTGAGGTGCTGCTGTAAAGTTTGTCTGGTTGCCTGACTAATTTCACTAATTCTAATATCAAACCCGGATCCAAATCAAACATGGATGAAAAAATTTTCCAGATTTTTCAGCAATGATCATTTTTCTGTAGTTTTTGCTTTTATACCCTAAGTCCATATTTTAAGGGCAATTTTTTTAAGACTTACAGCAAAATCATAAGGGTTGGCAGGTCTGATAATGGTGGAACAATCTGCATGTACTTTAGTCTGGTTTACACTCTAAAATATATGACACTACATGCATGACCTATAAAATTTCAAAAATTGGAAGACAGCATAATTTTTTTAAATATTAAAGCAAATTAAGCAGTCATAGTTACAAAGGATTAAATAAATGTCGGTAGTGTTTATCATATTTTTGCAATGCAGTTATTCATAGCAGTGTCAAAATGCATATTGTGCCAAGACATCATGGTTGCTGATCATGTTCAACAGGTGTTCGCTCATAACAGTGCATATTTATATACATGGCTCCCACGCTTTTCTAAAGATAAATTTCCAGGTCATTTCCAGGATGAAATTAATTTTTTCAAGGTTCACATATGACCATTACTGAATGGAATTAAATAACATTTTAGATTATAAAACATGCATTTTCTAAATCTAAAGATGTTTTCTTTCAAGACTCTCCAAAACATGTAAGTCAGAAAAGATGATCATGTACATATTACACAAAACAAGTTTGATCATATTCCTATAAATTGGCATGTAAAGTCATTTCAGTGTACAGAATAAAAATTCTAACTTTATTTTGCTGACCTGCATTATGCTGCTAAGTGGGAACAACATAATGAACATAAATTATATTATTATATTTTGTTTCCTGTCAC